>RJWH01004818.1:0-95137 GCA_004363575.1 Solenodon paradoxus | reverse complement strand
CCAAGCATTCCTGTGCAGAAACACACAGGTGCGACTGGAAGCAGTAAAAACCTTAAACCCCGCCACCTTCTTGCCTGTCTCCATGGGGGCCCCAGAGCACGACTGCCTAGAGGGTCTTGATGAGTCTATTCCAGCCGAGCAGGCTTGACAGACGAGCCCCTGCAAAACCCTGACCCATTCTTGATGCAGATGGTAGTAGTTTCATAGATGAGGGCAAGAGACACGCCGGGTATGCAGTCGCAGCGGACTATGAGACCACAGAGACATGCCTGTCCCAGAACTGCCTCCACCCCCACATACGCGGCCCAGGAAAGGAACGGACACAACAGGGAGGGGAAGGTGACACAGGAAGGATGGTGGGTGCCCCCAGACCAGCGGACCCATGTCCCAGAGCAACTAGCGCACCGGGACTCCTCATCAAGTGACTCACCCACCAGGGAAAACTGCTCTAGAAACCTGGTTGAGCCGGTGCTACCTGACTGCTCGACTGCCGTCCCTCTGTGCCTCGGTGACACAGAGCTGCCTCCTTTGTGCACAGAGCAAAGCCTGACGGGGTCCTGTGGGGCCAGCAGGAATTCAACACCGTGGCCAGACTCCCTGTGAAGGTTTAGAGGTGGACTTTGCTGAGACAGGACAAGCAGGGGAAATAAATATCTCTTAGTCTTTGTCTGCACCTTCTCAGGCTGGGTCGAAGCATCCCCACCTGTACAGAAAAGGACAGACAGGTAACCACGGCTCTGCTAAAAGACATCATCCCACATACAGGATGCCGTCGACCGCTGGATCGGACGATGGCCCAGCCTTTGCAGCAGGAGTAGAGCAGCAGGGAGCTAAGGGCCTACGTATCCAGTGGAACTTACACATGGCCTAGCGGCCCCAGAGTTCAGAAAAGGAAGAACGCGTGAGCCAGACCCTTAAACAGGCCGCGGCTAAGTTATGTCAGGACACTAGTCTCCCCTGGACAGACATACTGCCCTTAACCCTCCTACGGGTATGCTGTGCCCCTAGGGCCAGAATAGGATCCACTTTTGAGATTCTATATGGTAGATCTGCCCCCTTAAGTAGACCTAAGGGGGACCTAACGGAACTAGGACACTCAGAAATCTAGAAACAATTACAAGGACTAGGAAAAACAATCCTTGAAGTACATAGATGGGTAACAGATAGACTACCCGTCTCCTTTGCAGGCTCCACCGCTTTGCCCTTATTCACCAGCTCTGTGGGCCCCTTGCGTGGGTCTGCTGCTTCTCAGCCAACACAGATTGCTGGTCGGCAGACCCCTTCTGCCACCACACTGCGCTACTGAGGAAATATTTCTCTGACTCCCTAAACATGTTTCCCTCATTATTGCTCACAGCTCTCCCCTTCATCCCCGGTACCTCGATTGGCAGGCCGGGACACCAGCCCTATGGACGTGGTCCATTAGAAGAATGCAAATGTTTTAACAAGGGTCAGAACCAGAACCTCACTGATTCATCTGATCTTGGGGGCTCCTGGTTAGGAAACATCAGCTGGTTATCCTAGCTCTTGGCCCTGTATGGGGGTCCCTCCTTACATTGTTACTTGCACTCTTGTTTGGTCCCTGCATCCTGAACCTACTTACTGTTTTATCTCCTCTCACCTAGAGGCCTTGAAGCTTCAGATGTTACTCCAGACCAGGTCGCCGAGCTGCCATTACAACTCTCAGGGTGAAGAAGACTCAAGCTGTTGAACCCCGCGATGTGCCTGTTCAGCAGCAAGAAGCCAGCAGGACTCGTCACCCCTGTTCCCACCTCCAGCTTAGACTCTCCTGTATAATCTCTAAGGCTATAAATCAACCTGAGGATCAAGATGGGGAAATGTGGTAGAAGACCTTTTCCCTGACCCCAATGAAAAAGTTATTCTGCCAGGATTTTTCCATGGTACTACGGAGGCTGTAGCTATGTCCTGTTCTACAGACTATACCTATGTCCTGTTATCGTGACCAAAGACAAGCAAGCATTGCCTCCCTACTCTGCAGCTGTGCATAACTGATAAGAGCTGCCAGTAGAAACAACACGTAGCCAAGGAGATGAATCATCACCTCAGAGCATAAAAGGAGCATCCCTAGACCCCCCCATTGCTCAGCTTTGGGTAATGATACCCCTGAGCCAGCACCGGTGCTTGCAATAAAGTGCTATTTCTCTACCTTTCAAGTGCCTGGCTGTCAGTCTTCTCGCCGTCTGGAAGCTCTGCCATAACAAGGCCAGACCTGCAGACTCAGTTTCTCCAATGCCAATGAACTGACGCTGGGGATAATTGTGCAGCCAGTTGGAGAGAAATGGATTCTCTAGGGAGTGGTAAGTGGGAACAGCAGAGTTTGAGGTCCCAAGGGCTATCTCATCTCTCATCTCCATTTTCACATGATTGCTCCAAAGACAGAGCATCTCTTTTTGTTCTTTACTTCAAGGATGTCACCCAGACCCTGATGCCCACACTGATGCATAGAGGTATGACACATCACCTGCTCTTTACCTGCAAATTTAGAGCACCTGTTGGGTGGGATTCGTGGAGGTGTCATTTATAGAGTTCCCAGCACCAGTTGGTAGCTAACTATTTCTAGGGTCCTCCCGAGTCCCCTTTCCATTTTCTGAATGCTTTGTATATTTCCTGTGGGTCCCCAAGTTCTTCCTAAAGTCCATCATCTGAGGGACTAAAGCTTAGCATGGCAGGACCCACCAGGCCACTCCAGTACCACTATTCTGGTTGACTGGTAAGCATGCATTTAGGAATTTAGTATTCTAAATACGATGTCTGGCCATACTCCTTCTCAGACACGTCCCTAGAGGGCAGGGCCAGCGTTGGCATCTGCGCTGTCTCTTCTCCGCATACCCAGCATGGGCGTTTGGCAGGCAGACAGCGGGTTCTAATCACTGAGCTATTTCTTAACATGGGGCCAGACACAGCCAGCCCTGTGTCAAGCTGCAGGAAGCCACAGGATGAAAAACAGCTCTTCGTCGTGGTGTATCAATTTGGCTTGAAAATTAGTAGGGAAGACACATCCTTTTATATTAAAATGAACAGGAATATAATAAGGAGGAGAGAGCAGAATTTGCATGAATTTTTAAGTGTATGTGGGAGACAGACTTCAAAGATATTTCAGCTCACTGAAGGTGGCTACTAGAGATGCCTTCTGACTCTCCAGGGTCATGCTTTCTCTTTTCTCTGCCAGCAGGGACATTTCAGTGGAGGGTCTAGGAATCTCTGAAAGAAGGTGCTGCTGGGGGTGGGGAGGAGGGTGAAGAAGACATTCAAGAAGAGGCTCAGATATCAGAGCACATTAAGGAGACAGGAAGCCAAACAAGTTGCCTTGTATTTATAAGGCATTGACTATAAGACTATTAAGTTGGTTACATGCAAGGTCAGTGTTGCCATATCAATGAATCATTGCAACAGCCCACTTAAAAACATACAAACAAAACACCTCTCGTGCAGATGAAGAAGCAGAGACACAGAAGATAAGTAACTTCTCATAATCTAGCAGATGGTGGAGATGGGATTTGAACCCAGGACTGTCTCTTAGACACGGGTGGGTTTAGATTTCAGTAACAAAGCTGACAAAGAAGTAAGTGTATGTGAGCAATCACTTTCTTCCAGGCATCAAACTGTCAGCCCCCTGGGGGCAGGGACTAGGGGAGCACTGTTCAGGGCCTGCCCCCTCTCCTACCCAGATCCTGACGCACAGCAAGAATGAAGTGCATATTTGCTGAATGAGTAGACGACTTGAGCTGGCATGAGCATTCCATGGTCGAGTGTATGGAATATGAGGCATTGAGCAGATACTGTGGGCTAAGTCCTAGACACTTGAGATACACCAACTCATTTAATGCTCTCAACAACCTCTCAAGAGGTCAGTACTATTATTCTGTTTTTGAGATGAGGAAACTGAGAAACAGAAAGGTTAGGAAACCTGCCTGCGTTTGCACAGCCAGGAAATAGCGCAGCCAAGATGTGCATCGGGCAGTCTCTTCAGAGCCCAGATCTTGAGCGCTGTGCACAGGGTTTGGTACATAGGAGGTATCGGCAAAGGACAGGTGATTGAAACCATAGACCCTTAGATTACCTGAGTGAAAAAGAACCTTCGAGAATACTGCATCATCAAAAACTTTCATTTTCTAGGTGGAAAAATGAGCGCCCTTCAGATTCCTCGGGGAGACCAGCACGCATGTGTGGGTGGCTAGGATTTGGCCCCAAGCTTTTCCCCAGGGCTTTCTCCAGGATCCCTCATGCTTCCCAGTTCACATGTGTCTGATCTGCCTTCCATCTCACAATATCCCTGTGAGAAGAAAGTTGCTGGTGACACTCTCCCCTCGCAATCTCCTTGGGGGACAAAATAATGATCTCCTGCTTAGAAAACACTCTTGTCAGCACAACACATCATGTTCTGAGTTGCCAGAGCTCAGGAGGTCTGGACGGACCACCAGTGACTCGAATATACTTTAAAACAAAACAAGTTCCTGAATTTGCCAGTGGTTATTCAGTCGCCCACACAGAGCATATCCAGAGGTCACGGCCACCTTTGGACTGACTGCATCGCTCTGGCAAGATGGCAGCTCTCTCCCTGGTCTGGGGCCTGAGTGGGTTCCCAGAGACACAGAGCTGGAGGCAGGACAACTCCCCGCTTCACAGAAGGGGGGATCATGGGGAAGGGACCTAAGCGAGGTCTGCAGAGGGCCAGGAGGTCAGACTGCAGACTTTAGTACCATATCATTGCTGCTTTCTCAATACCAGAAAGTACTAGAGCGACTTTTACATTTGACCTCCTTCTAATAACTCTAGGACATATCAACTATTTCCAATTCTCATTTTACAGTCGAGGAAACCAAGTGGCAAGAGGTGGTTATGTTCTCAGGGGGCCACAGATGGAGCAGGAATTTCAATCCAAGTACATTAGCCACTGTTACCATCATTTTCTACTCTTCCCTGTTGTGATTGTGTAGACTTGGTGGCCATCACTAGTCAAAACTCCTTCTGCCACCTCCTCCCTTGCCTGTGCTTCCCTCTAAAGCCTTTCACCCACATGGCACTGCTTGAGGCTGGGGTGGGAAAAGACAGTAGAGATGAAAGGAGGAATGGAAACCCAGAGGAAGAGAGCTGCAGAGGGATGGAGATGTGGGGAGGGGAGTGAAAGCAGAGAAAGGACCCCTTCCCGAAGATTTCCTCTCACCCTTGTCATTCTGCGCTCTTGAAGACAGCCTTTGCTAAGAGCTGGATCTTAGCTTAAGCCTTGTTCCCAGAAATACTTTGAACAATATGAAGAGCTGTGAATGGTAGTTAACCAGCAAGCACATATCTCAAAGAGCTAGAGACAGGATAGGAACTGGAACAGAAAGTTGGACGCTTTAATACAATGACCAGTGTCTCAGATTCACACGTTACACACAGCATGCGGGGCCCCTGTCTGCTTCGTGCAAGTATATACATCCTCTCTCTTTCTCCTCCCTGACCTGACCTTGCCACCCCATCTCCTCCTCATCTTTCCATCATTCAATCCTAAGCTAGAGTGTCAGGATAGTGGGTTCGAATGGACACCTTTGTGTCCTCATTCTTAACACAAGGCGAGTATTCTCTTGCTCTTTCTCTGGAAGGAACCAAAGAGCCAAGCTCTGTCCTTACGGCCCTAGCTTGGGTGTGGTGTCTCTGAAGATCTCAGAACCTGGGCCAGACACTCACCTGCAGAGACAAAAAAGATGCCGGCGCTGAGGATGACATTGTGTCTGCTGCGGTGGAACTCGCTGGCCGCCACGCAGAGTCCGCCAAAGAAGAGCAGTGTGACGCTGAGGATGGGGAAGACGCTGGAGGCCCTGACAGCCCCTGTGGAGACGAGAGAAGATTGTGCTGTGTCCCTGCCACCCCTGTGACCCACCCGCCAAGGCATGGGGTGGGGCCCGAGGGGAAAATGGCACCTGGCACTCTGTCCATAGAGGGTGAGACCAGAGGCTCTGGGGGCTGTGCATGGAGACAGTGCTCCATTGTTACTTGGATGGAGTCTTCAGTTACATGAGATTCCCCCTACCCGCCTCCCACCTCCCCTTCTCCTTGGAACAAGATTTGTCTCCTTCAATCAGTGACAACCCAAACCCTTTGTTCCTGGTGGGGGCCTGGGCTCGGTACAAGCCCTGGGCACTCGTCTTGAGAGTGTTCCTGTGCCCAAGGCAGTGCGACATTAAGTAGCACATAAAAGACACCGTGACAGATGGCGAGATTGAAGAAGAAAGGGGAAAGATTTTTGCTTGCGTTTTTGCACTAGGAGTTGGGGATTTTCATTTTGCACGGAGCCCTGCCACCCACTGTTCTCCAAAATGCAGACTCTTTCCCGGCACACACCTATATCTGCATGGTGCTGAGTCTGGCAATGACCACCGGGTACCCTTTAGTCACTGACTGATGCCTGAAGTTCTCTCTTCATTCAACAATATTCTCAGCACCTGCTAAGTGCCAGTCATTGTAGAAAAGTGTGATAGCCACAAGGGCACAGGTATTGCCCTTTAAGTGGACTGGCCCGGGGGTCTGAGCAGCATCCTGGAGACCCTTGTATTCACACTTTAATTGTTGGAACACAGGCACTAAGGTTCTGAGAAGAGTCCTAGGGTGAGACCCCCAGCAATTATCCATCTACTACAATGCTCTCTCTTGGGAAGCCTAGGCCACAATATATGAGTTGAATAAATTCCATGCCCATTAGTGTACAAGTGAACTAGGAGCCCTGTCCTCATGGGGCTTACAGTCACCTGTGCAAAGGTGACAGGTGAGAGAGGCACATCATTTGTAGCACCTCGGGCAAAATGAATGCAGTGCCCTTTGTTCCAAAGTTATTCAGAATTTCAACATGGAGACAGCAGAGCACTGAACCAGTGTGGGTCCTTGTAAGGGCAGCCTCTGTGTGGCTGACTGGGCTGCAAGAACTAGGCTTGAGCTTGCCTTGGCATGGACTGGGGTTTGGGGGGTAGACTGGAGGTGATGGAAGGTGTCAGACTCCAGATGGATTATGAAGGCTGTCAGGCTCCCCCAAGATCTGGGGGATTTGGGGTTTTGGTTTGGGAACATGGAAGGAGTGACCTAGAGAAACACTTCAAATATCCAAAAGGGTTTATTTGGAACTTCAAAGCGGGCCGGCTCAGTAAAGGCCAGCCCCAGGGAAGGGCTCCTGGCTATTTTATAGCAGGTGAGGGTAGTTGCATCTTGAAGGCAGGACGGACTTTCAGATTCAGGGCAGGCGCTGCTGCTACTCACTCAGAGCCCAGAGAGTCTGTTTAGAAATTCATTAAGATGTTAATACAGATGTTAATCAAAACTACAAGGATCCTTATCAGAAGAGACTGGGAAAAGTACCTGGGACCTGCCTCCAGCAGCTTCAGGAAACAGAGACAAAGGCCAATGGGGAATGTCACCCAAATGCCACACACAAAAAGGCATCACCCATGTCTTCCTGGGGGACCCTTGACCTATCAAAGGCTAAGCCCATCCTCTGCTGCGCTTTGAAGTTTGGGGGCAGAATCAGCCGAGGGCTGTGAGCAAGGAGCTGAGAAGGACTCCTGAGCTCCAGCAGGTGGCTCCTGGGCTGGCCCGGGCAGTGTACAAGGTGTGGCTCTCGATTCCCTGTTCGGCCCTGGGGTGTTCAAGGCTCAGCGTTGCAGGTTTTGTGCCCTGAATTCATTGTGGGTTTTCTATGCCTCTGACCCCAGTTTCTACTGGCTGCTGCACCACGCGCCCATGTTCCAACTGCGAAGCTCTCTCCACGTCTGCAAGACAGCTTTGTTCTGTCTTCAGGCTCATGGAAGAGTCTTCTGAAAGTTTAGTTGCTGATTTAGGTGCTGGCATTTGCCCTGGGTGGGGGTGGGGGCGATTAGGAATGATGGAGAACTGGGGTGAGGGCAGAGAACATATTCAGGTTATCTTAACAAAGACAAGAAAACGAAAGGACTCTTACTTTTGTTTAAAGGTGGTTTCGCCAAATCACTCAACATTGGGGTCTAGACCAACCGGGTCCCCCAACTGGGTCTCTCCCAGCCCTCCCTCTGATGCAATGTTGAAGTTTTGTGGGTGGCTTCAGTCTGCCTGGAAACCCTGATGGGAGAAGTGTCGGGGAGGGGATCCTGGCTGCCCTGACTCCCTACCAGTGTGACTAGGTCAGTCTCCATCCTAGCTCGGGGCTGGTCAGTCACTGTCCCAGTCCTCTGGGACCAAACCCCAGCTTCTGTCCTTCCCTGGGCTGTCCTGCAAACCTCTGCTGTCACACGGGCATGCAGGAGCAGAGCTGCTCCCCACACCTTCCTTTGGCCCCCAGATAGAGGAGGGATCCCGGGGTGGGGGGGAGTGGGCTCAGGTGTCCTCTGTGGGCACCGGCTGTGGGTGCAGTTTATTTATAACATCTAGATAATCACACGTATGACTTCTGAGTTTCCATTTGGACCCGTGACCCCAGATTCTGACAATCTGAGGGGGCGGGTCTGTCTCCAGTGGTTTCTATCATTTTTAGGAACTTGTGAGCAAACTTTAAAGTGATTTGCATTGTGTCTTGACAGGGATTCCTCAGATATCCAGCATGATGAGTTCAATTGGGTAAAAGAGAATACTTTAAAACATACTAAAAAAATTTCCAAGTGTGATTAAAGTATTGTCATGCCCCAAGGAAATGATCTCAATGTTTGAAGCGGCTGAGTTGTGTGGGCTGTAAAAGAGTGTATTTGAAAAATGCGCTGTGAAATGTATAAATATGGCTGTTTCCCAAGAGATGCAGGACCCAACCGGCAATCGGGCTGGTGACCCGCTCTGCACTCCACAGAGGCACTCCCTGCATCCCCATCAGCTCTGTCTCACGTTGGGTGCTTTCTGCTGGCCTGTCTTCCTACGTCATTTGGAGTCAACTTTGTACTTGTGTTAGCTCAGCTGGCGTGGTGGTTTCAAAACAGAAGATTTTACTCTTTCTTTCCCATTTCTCCTCCCCACTGTCTGGGCTGGGTTGGGATCTGAGGGGTGGGAAAGGAAGTTTGTTCCTGTGTGACTCCATTTTTCCTGTCTGAGCAGGTGTGATCAAGTCCAGTGTGATATTATGGGGGAGTCTCCAGCCAGTAGGACCTGTGGGCTACTAACCCTTCTGATAGAGGCTTAGGCTGCAGCCTCGCCCATACACAGGAGAAAGAGGAAAGTGGAAAAGTCAGCGTGCAGAATCCTGTCCCACCACAGTGTGGTCAGCACAGGAAGAGACAGCACAAACACTGGACAGGCCCTGAGACCCTTGTAGGAATGTGCTCCTGGCTCTTAGTGGTTGGGGCCGGGATTCCAGCATTCCCAGGAGAGGGCACCCTGGTGGAGTAGCAGTTTGGTCAGCTGCTTCCAGCTGAAGTGCAGTCCATGTACATCCCAAGGACCTGGGCTCACATCTCAGGTGGGAGAGAACCACCTAGAGGTACAACCACATAAAAATAAATAAGTGCTTCCTCCTCCTCTCTCCTCCTACCTGCCTGCCTGCCTACTCACCTTCATTCCTGCCTGCAGCTTTCCTTTAAAAAACAACAACAGCAAAAAACCCTGAACATTTCCAGCAGGAAGGAAGTTCATGGGCACCTCAGGGTCCCTCCTTCATTTAGCTTCTTCCTTCTGTGGTTACTGGTGAAGCAGTGGTAAACTGTGTGATGCAGGTAAGGACTCACACCTTCCCAGAGAGGAGGAAAATATTTTGTTGGAAAAGCAGTTGACCTCATCAAAGAACTTATAACCAGCTTTGCAATTTGAGAGACAGTTCTGTTTCGTCTCCAGTAAACATCAAAGTAGGAAAGGATATCAAAGTAGGAAAGAATAAGGATGGGCACTCTGGTAAAACCCCACTGGAGATGATAACTTTAAAGCCTCTCTCTCTCTCTCTCCCTTAAAGGTGCAGGCAGGCATGAAGACATTTTATTTACTTTAGTTGTTCATCTTGGTTGTTTTCCCCTCCATGAGAACCCAGATCGTTGGGAGGTATGAGGCTTGTGCTGACCAGAGGCAGCGGACTTATCCACTAGGTCACAGGGCAGGCCAGAGCCATTCTTTTTTGAAAGGGTCTGAGAAAGCATCATCCACCGAACTTTGGTCAAGCTCCACCTCCAAAAGTGGTCTTGATTCCCCGCACCAAATATTTGTGAACTACTGACATGAATCCCAATAGACATTTGGATAAATCTAGGTGGATGAATATCAAAAAGAAATGGTATGCTTAGGTTTAAAAAAAATTAGCTTTAAAATGAGCCTCCATTTCAAATTGATCCCCACACCTCTTACATGACTGAAAGTTCATATTTGGATCCACAGCCCACCGGCAGACCAGCAGGCAGCGGTAGAGCTGAAAATGGTTTGAATTGTAAAAGCACTTCTCTTGAGCTGTGGAACCATTACAGACATCCGAACAGGAAGATTTGATGTTTAAGAGTCATAAACAAAAAAACTCTCCTTGCATTTAATTCTCTAATAGCAAATTCATCATTGTGTAGAATTTTCCTTTTGTGTAAATTAGGCACACATTCCTGTTGAAGAAAGGACTTTAAATCTCAAATTCCCTCTGTGTGGGGACGGAGGTCAGGGTCCTGGCTAGAGCTGGACATTTTTATTGCTAATCTTATGCAGCAAAAGAGAACTAGCTTGCATCATGACAATCTGCCCGGCCTGGGCTAAATGTGTGCATTAGCTTACTTACCTTTCACGATCCTATCAGCTAGATGACATTTCTGACTTGATACAGAAAGTTTAGAGGTGGACGAATTGCCCAGTCCAACCCAGCTTGTCGGGAGTCAGACCAAGCAAAGACGTCCTGGCCTTTGCTCTGGGTTTACCACAGTCTACTGCCTCCCAAGGGCTGCATCTGTGACAGTCTATGTGATATCCAGCTAGTGACCTTGGGACAATCTTACAGAGACACTAGTCCTGCCCCAATAGGATTGGAGTAAAGAGGTGAACTTGTTTTGTATTTATTCTCCCAGGCCTCCTCCCTTAGGACCTCACCCATTAGCACCTCACCCATTAGCACCTCACCCATTAGCTCTAACAGTGGATTCAACCCTCTGGGGAAGGTGAAACAGTGTATTCCTTAGATTTTCTCCTAAGTGGACTAAAAAGACCCTTTCGGTTTTGACTCACCTACTTTTCTTTCTTTGTACCCTTCTATCTAGTTCCTTGAGAAGGAAAGGAACTATCCATGCCACTTGAGCATCTCTGTCTAGCAGCAAAGGTCCTGGGGCTCCTTTGCCCTCACTCCTTTCTAGGGGTGGGTATTGAGGACCCTCAAACTCCGAGGCAGCTGAGTGATGCCGAGCACCCTGCCCTTCCCCCTGGGAATCCCCAAAAGGCCGGGAACTTACGCAGGAGATACTCGGCGGTGTCCTGCTCGTAGTCAGCATCTTCGGGGAAGTGGTCTATGGTCTTGCACACGCCTCGGAACGCCCCTGTGGGAACAAACACGGCCCTGAGTGGAGGCTGATGGGGTAGAATAGGAGCAGGGCCCAGAAGACCCCTCCTGCTTCGTGCGGACCGCCAGCTGCAGAGGATCAGTAAACTCCTTATTAATACTGCCTAACTTTCACGTCTCCCCGAGGATTGTGTGGCCACCAGCTCCTGCTCCCTGACTAGATGAGAAAATAAAGTACGTTCCCAAGGACGGGTGAGAGATGTGCCGCTGCAGGAATAACAAAACTATCTACCAGCAGACTGGCTTCTCCGGCCCTTCCTGGTCACAGATCACCCCGCAGACGCACCAGGGCCTCCTGACTCCCACCTGGGCGCTCACAGGTGCCTGCAGCTCAGGCTGGGAATCTGACCCTGGCAGCCCCACACCCCGACTCTGAACCCCTCCTCTCGCGCCCCTGTGCCGGTGTGGGATCTATTCTGCCAGGCGTAAGGGGAAAAGGAGGGGCGATAATGAATGACCTGTTTCTTCAGCCTTTTTCCCAGGCGTTTGGAAGACAACAAAATCTGAGAAAACAAGTGCAGTGGTCACCAATCTTTGTTCAGAAAGTCCCTTCCCTTCCAGGGCCCTCAAATGGCTGAAGAATAGTTTAAAAGCTTCAATCGGTGGCTGCTAGCAGGATGCAGCCTGGAACTCCACTCCTTGGCTGTCTGCCCCCCATGCCCATGCAGGGGCCTCCTCCATCCTTCTTCTTCTGTCTTCCCTCCTCCCCCTCCTCTTCCTAACCCCTCCCCTCCCCTCCCCCTCCTTCCTCCTTCCTCTCCTCCCTCCACCCTCCGCCCTCCTCCCTTTCCAATCAGGGCAGAGTCCCTCTCCTTCAGACAGCTGCAAACTCTTTCTCTGAAGAGTACCTTTCTTTTCCCTGCTTTATTTTTGTTTGCAAATAAATTATCTTGTGTGTCACTTATTGGTGCCCTGTTGAATTCTTTCTCAGATGAAACCAAGGGCCCCAGCATCCTACCTCCATGACGAGGGGAGGGACAGTACTTTGAGGTACAACTGGGTCCTTAGCCCTTTGTGTGAAGACTGGTCCCTGGTTGCTGTGGGCTGTGTACAGCAATTTTCTTAGGGAACTAACAGGAGACCAGCAGAGTCATTTTAAAAAAAGAAAAGAAAAGAAAAGAGGCATGTCCTAGTGGAGCAGCAGTTAGGTCAATCTCCTCTGAAGGAAAAAGTCACGTACCCCTGGATTCAAGTCCGGGGGCCCCAGGGGGCTGAGGGCGGGCAGGAACCAACCAGTGTGAACAAGTAAATAAAAATGAAATAAAGATGCTTCTTCCTCCTCTCTCCTCCTGTCTACCAGAGTACTCGCTTTTATTCCTGCCTGCACCTTTCCTTGAAAAAAGAAAAAAGAAAAAAAACAGGTGACTGAAATTTTCTGCTTCTTGTACAAAGCTGGGATCTGCTTAGAAGGACAAAGAGCTCTAAAGTCTAAACATTCGTTATGAAGTCTCTCTGGTCTTATCTTTTTTCTTCTTCAATTAGTGAGGGGAAAAGGGAAAAGGTAGTGAAATTTACTTATATTAATTTAATATCTTCCCATTTTACAGATGAGGAAACTAAGCCTAAGAATTTTCTTGATCTCCGAGAGGTACGTAGTAGAGCTAGAATCCAAGTCAAGATTCTCTGAATCCCAGGTGTAGATTCTAGGCCTAGATTCAGGCGTCCATGGTCCCCAATCTTGCTTTTTTCGGACACGGGACTGACCCCTTCCCCCTGCCCTCACCCCAGATCATTGCTCACCCTGCTCTGCTGGGTGGGTCACCCCCTCCAGAGGCAAAGAACTGCCAGGGCACATCTGGGGAAATGGAATGAAAACATTTGTCTGCCTTTTCTTTCTTCAACATCCGCTTGACTTAACCACTTGTGGGCGTTTGATCATCACTGTGGGTGTTTGTTAAGTAGCCAATTAACCAATCTCTGGGGCAGTGAACAGCTCTGTCAGTTCTTACACATGGCAAACTATTCCAGCAGTTCCCACCACAACACAGCCTGAAATTCTGCATGACTGTTCTCCTGTCTGCCTGTGAGGACAGGGGGTTGTGAAGGGTAGGCGGCCCTGTGGACAGCAGACAAGGTTAGAATCACACAGAACTGGGCTTCTAGTTCAGAACAGTTACTAAAAGAATAAAATAAAATGAAATATGGGCACCCTTGTGGTTCTGGTGGTTGAGACAGCTGGGGTGTGAACTATGTAGAAAACCCAAGGACCCAGGTTCGAGACCCCGAGACCCTGAGACCCTGGGCCAGGAGAGAAACCAAAATAAACAAGTAATTACATAAAAACATGCTTCTTCTTCCTCGCCCTTCTTGTCTCCCTCTCTAAAATAAGCAGATAAATAAACATAAGGTAACATATGAAGATAATTTTTGCAAAGCTCTATGCAGTTGATAAAAAAGTCCAATGCTTATTAAGAGCTTCCTGTGGGCCAGGCACAGAGCTGAAACCTGACATCCCTGCTCTCATTTTACTCTGTTCCACCACCCTGGGAGACGCGGGCTGTGAATGCTGACATTTGATGATGAGGCAATGTAGGATCACAGAGAAGATTGAGGTATCACAGCTGGTGAGTGGAGGAATCAATATTTGAATCCAGGCTTCAGAGTCTGTGGCTTTCACCATTACAGCATGAATGGTGGCCGTGATGATGATGATGTCTAAAATTATCTTATAAGAACCAGCACCATATATTTAACCCCTACTCCAGGAGGCTCCCAGCCAGAGGCATTTCATAATCAATACCAGGGGATGTGAGCACATCCCTTTGGTTCTGATTCTCTGCTTCCCAGGCACAGAATGGACTCAAGACCAAGAAGAGGCCCCTGGAGAGAAGACTTGAAGACTTAAGGAGATTCTGGGAAGAAAGACACACTCCTATCTTCTTCCCTCAGACTGAAAAAAGGTTTTCATTCTTCTGGTTCAGATCTTGAAGTTTCATTCACATACTCCCATTTGTTTTTAAGTCCCATCCTCTTTCCTTTGGCTGAATGAAGAAGTCATAACACACAACACATGTGGAGCACTTATAGTCCACCAAGTGCCATTCGAAGCACTTTGCATGCTTTATCCTCTTCAGTTCTCAAAACAGCCTTCTGAGATACCCGGCATTCTGAGCCCACTTTTACAGAGGACATGGGGCCTGCAGGAAGTGACCTCCCCCAGGTCACAGCTGGAGGAATTGCGGATTCCAAAACCCCAGGGCCCGGCCACTGCCGAGAGTGCAGTCTCTGGCCAGCTTTCTAAGCCAAGTTCTTTATCAGGCTTGGTGACGTTTGGTGGATCCACCGCTGGCACTGATTGTGAAAATGGGCGGGTTTTTCCATCAACCATGCTTTTTCCATGAGGCCAATGGGCCGGGCCAGGGCGCCAGTTGCGGGGTCATGCATGGCTGTCCTACGTGCTCCACAAGAGATCTCGCAGGGAGACAATTTTCTGCTGAAGATGAAATGAGAACACGGCTGCCGGGAACAGACAGAACCACGCGAGGTAAGCAAGCACACATGGCCTGCCAGCATCCGCGTGTGACACGGGCCTCCCCCAAGGGCACCGGAAACCGGGACAGAGTCCGCACTCTGGTGCGTCTGGGAGAAGCAGTCGTCCCTTCTTAACGGTCCAGAGCAGCCAACGACCTGCTTCTGTACCACTCACAGACTAAACATGGCTTTCGTATATTTAGATATATGGGGAAAAAAACCCCAAAAGAGGAATGTTGTTTTTTGACATGTAAAATACATACATATATTCCAAATCTCGATATCTGTAAATACAAAATTATTGAAAAACAACCAGACTCATTTAGTTGCAGCTTTCACGCGACGATGACAGTCATTGCCTCTGATTCTGTCAGCAGTCAGGGGAAAATCTGGAATGAAAAAATGTTTTCTTTGGGGTTTTACTTTGTTTTCTACTTGCAGTATTTTTGTATGAATTTTTTTTTTAAACTAGAGATAAATGGCTGCAATGTAAAATTCAGGGTCTTTCACACAAAAGCCCGATTTGCAGCTTCTCTTAAAAACATACGGAGTTCTGGTGGGCCCAGGTGGAGTAGCAGTTAAGCCTACTGCCTCCGAAGGAGCACAGTCCATGCATATCCCAAGGACCTGGGTTCACATCCTGTGTCCCGGCTGGGACTGAGGAAATGACCAGTGTGAACGACTAAATACAAATAAAATAAAATACTTCTTCCTTCTCTCTCTTCTCACCTGCCTGTCTACTTGCCTTCATTCTTGCCTGCACCTTTCCTGAAAAAAAAAAAAAAAATGTGGGAGCTCTGTCCCACATTTCTGTGTGGCAATAATCCCTGGCAGGTGGACATGAGCTCTTGGATATTGTCTACAGAATGAAGATTGTCATAGCAGCTTCATGGGGTTTCCCGACAATTAATCGAGGCCGCTATAGTACTTAGGCACCGGTCACTGGTCTCAGAGCTTTACACGAAAACTTCTTTTAATCAGGCAATGACGTCAGGCTCTTAGCACAGTTCCTGGCACATAGTACAAACTCAGTAAATCAGAGCTCTTGCTACCATTGGTGTTGGTAGGTACTTTAGAACCAGAAGAGACACAGAGGGCTCAGGGTGAGATTTGTACAAGCAACATAAAAGGCAAGGGAGGCAGGAGTTTCCCTGAGGAAGACTCCACACTGACAATGAAGCTGCAGGTACCAGGCTCTTAAACGCATCAAAAAGTGAGCCTGGCCATTCCAGTAAGCAGCCTATGGCCGCACCTCGAAATCACCCCCATTTAGCATCTCTGCATATTTCCTTCCTTCCAGGCAACCTCCCCTCCCTGCCAGCTGGGTCTTCTCAACAACTGGTTTGACAAAATCGGGATCATGCTGTTCTTCTCATTTACATTTTTCATGAGAATTTCCACTTATTAGTAAATCTCAGAAAAATTGAAGGGGGTGGGTGTTGCCCATAAAAGACAGAGGACACAGCCAACAGAGTTGTTGAAAATAGATTCCCCTCAAGGCCAAAGTCAGCATTCAGAGACAAGCACTATCCGTGCAGGGTTTAAGCTAAGGCACTGGGACAGAGGGAAGAAACCAGGGAGTGACTGTTCTGGGGACAGATCTAGCAATTACAGCTGAGGTGAAGGGACCCCAGGACAGGGTCAGTGTGAAGCTAGATCCTGAGAGCATGTAGATTGTGAGATCTGGGGCGGTGGGGTTTAGAATGGAAGATAGAACCAAACCAGGGGCGATTTCCTGAGGTGTGACATGTAATTGTGGCACCTCTCTTCTTGGAAGAGAAGATGTTGCTAATGGCTGGTCTCTGGCTCAGACCAGGGAAGAATACTTCCTGCATCTACAGAAGGAAATCATTGTTCTTCCAACCCTAGACATATTCCCATTAAAATCAAGAAGGAGATAAGAATCTCTTGTCACCTCTATTCTTTACCTCGATGCTACCAGTTCTAGTGCCAGAAGAAAAAAAATAGAATTGAGTTATAAACAGGAGGAAAAAAGTAGGGTAAAAGGATAATTTTCCTAGACAACAGAACAGGCTACTTGGAAAGATGATGGTAATTTGCTAGAAAAAATATTAGAATCAACGAAAGAGCTCAGTAAAGTGACTTCTTCTAAGATATTAAGCCATAAAATAAAGCTGTAATAATTAAGTCATTGTAGTATTGACAGTTAAAAATAACATTTATTGGATATTTTTTCAATGCGGAGAACTATTACAAAGAAAATAAGAAGCAATTCATTATCCTATACTCAGATAATCCCTGTTAAATGAAAAGAATATATGCACAGAGTTAGAAGATTCAGATGGTATCTATAAAAAGGCTTATGATTAAAAGTAAAAGTGTTTCCCTCATCGCCAAATATTCTCTCACCTGGTATCTTAGTAAAGTAATTTTGTTAACTGAATGTTGAGTGAAATCATGTCTAAGCTGAGATCTGAAGGCTAATTAGAAGTTAATCAGAGTAAGGGACGGAGTTGCTTCAGGCAGAGTGAAAAACCCATGTGCGATGAGGAGAGAAAGGGAACAAGAGGAAAAATCATTTGGGAACTCAGAATAATTTAGGGGGTTTCCAGTCTCAGTGGTGACTGGTCTGGGGCATGGATCCTGGGTTACAGATGACTGACGGGAACCTGAGATGAGAACTGGGCTGTGAAGGCCGGTTGAGTCAATCTTTGTTCTACCTGCCCACTACCTTCCTCCAAATGTGTCAAACGCCCATGGTATACCAGAGTTAGTTGAGGTCTTGGGGATTTACTAGTGACCGAGACAGAGAAGATTCTGATCCTCAGAATTTATATTCTCATTGGATAAGATATAGATTACTAGCCTATAGACTAGTAAATCAGTAAACCAGACCTTTAAACAGTCGGCTACACATTGGAATTACCAGTGAGGAGGAGGAGGAGGAGGAGGATGTGGGCTGGATGTGTGCTATTCAGAGTTCTATCCCCAGAGTCTTACTTAATAGATCTGAGCTTCTAGATCTTTTCAGAGGTCCCCAGGAGACTTTAACTGACCAGTTGAGGTGAGAACCATCGCCTTCCAGTAAGTCCACTTGACAACAGAGATTATCATTTTATAGTCAACCATGATGAGCTTCCAACTTTGTCTTGAAAAGAAAATGATAGTTTGTGAAAACATGCTTATTTTGCCTTTTCTAACTAACCACTGGGGAGAACAAAAAAGTAAGTATGTTGATTTGGGGGCGGAGGGGACGTAGATTTCTGATGAAATTACATGATAGTCCAAGATGAAGTCCTTCCCTCTCAGCAGGGTCATGAAGTGGGCAATTTTTGCAAAAAATTACTTGAGCACATCACCAATTTTCTCAAGGGCTTCTCTTAATCCTTTGATATTCAGATCATCGAATGTGCCTGTCATGGCATCATTCTTGCCAGTTTTCTCTTCTTCGATTGTTCACTGCGTCCCCCCTGCAGGGTTTTGTGGTCCCGGGTTAGCCTGGCCCATCCGTCCCACACTTCTCAGACTCCCTCATCCATCTCATGAAGTCCTGTGTATTTTGCTAGGTAAGCAATCTCCCCTTGCCGTTGCTTTGCCTGCTCTTCGAATTGTATTGTCCCCTGTTGACAAGAGCTGGCAACTAGACAGCAGCTGCCGGAGGCCATGGTCTACAGAATATTAAATGGCCGGTGCGGGAGCGGGGTAGGCGCACACATTCACAGAGAGACTGGCTTCATAGGTGGCCAGCCCATTAACGCGTGTATTCATGTGAAGATGGAGTTTGCTTGCTTGTCCATGCAGCCTTGCTTGTGCAGGGATTTGGATAATGAATTCATGGGTAATGAGGATCCTGAACTAAACTTGGTCTCTGTGAGCAAGATGAAGCACTTGGGGTATAGCAATTAGGGTTTACAGCTTCTAATAAGAGAGCTGCAGGAGCGAATGAACACCCTGCTCTGATGTCACTGCTGTCTGCGCATAGCCTGATTCACTCTTTGGTTTACCAGATGTCTGCCGAGGGGCTGGCTTTGTGCTCAGCACCGTCCTGGGCACTTGTGGGTAATCAGTGATCTAACCAGACTCGATTCCTGATCTCAAGACTGTTTATGCTAGTGGAGAGAGATCTTGAATCAGAAATAAAAATATGCAGGGAAAGGAACCTGGCCCATGCTGAGGCACCCCGAGGCTCAGGCAGCTGAGGCACAGACTATGAAAGCCATGGGCCCGGGTTTGAGAACTATGAGCCAAACCAAACCAAACCAACGTGCCCATTTGGGTGCCTCCTTGTGGTTCAGGCATTGGCGATGGCTGGGATGTGGCCTAGGTACATCCGAGGACCTGGATTCTCCAGGGCTGGGGTGAAACACCAAAATAAACAAAAATGGCCCTCGCTCTCCTCCCTCCCTCCCTTCCTTCAACTCTTGGAAAAAAAGGAAAATTATTTCAGATACGATAAATGCCATGAAAACAATAAATCCAGAGATGGTGATGGAGGTAGGGACCACGGAGATTGGGGGATGGGGAGGATGTCCCTGAGAAGGTGACTTGAGAGATGAGCTTTCTAGAAGGGTGGAACCATCAATGCAAAGGATGACATGTGTCTGGAGCCCAGAGAAGAGCAGGGGCCTGGAGAGAGTGAGGGTATGTGGATGAGACCAGGCCCACGAAGGAGCCCGGTGACCCTTACCCCAGGGGCCAGAGGTTGCAGAGAAGTGTGGTTTACACTGTGGGAGGGCTTTACACACATGAAAACACACTCTGATTGATGGTTTTAAAAGGTCTCTTTGGATGCCAGGGGCTTGCGGAGGAGCAGGCATGGAAGCAGCTTCAGAGGACGCACGGAGAACCATCTTGACCACGTCGATGAAGGGAACTGGTGACGGGGTTGGGGCCGCAGTCACGCGGAGTCCGATGGCGTCCATCCAGGGGGAAAGACCCAGTTAGAACCAAGCACGAGAATTTAGTTATAGGGAAGGCCGGTCCCTCTCTGCACCCCGTTACTCAGCCTGCTCTATTTGTAAAGAGCCCGGTCTTGGGTGATTTGTGTGATCAGCTCCTTGGGTGCATTTGGGAGGTTTGGGGTAAATGCTTTTCCTGGTCTTTAATTAATTGGTTGATTTCAGTTCCACCTGGAACGCCAGCCTGGCCCAATGCCCAGGTCCCAGCTGGAACCAGAGCACAGGCGCCAGAGCCCAGCCTGCCCGCACCAAGCAGGCGGGTTAAGTTCCCCTTCTCCTCTGTGGCCTGGCCCCCAGCACAGCACCTGGGATTCGTGGGCACTGGTGTGGGCCAGCCAGTTAGGCAGAATACAGCCTGCATTTGGAGAACAAGCAGAGAAGGGGTACAGAGAGAATGAGAACTGGGAATTATTTGATATTTGACTTTTACATGAATGTGTTAGAGTAAAATGGAAAAAGTCAGAAGTGTGTTGGCCTTTTTTATTTAGCAGTTTTGCTGTTAATATTTTAAGGTTGGGGTATCTGTGAGGATAGGCTGGTCACCGCCGTCACTTAGAGCTTCTGAAAGTGTTCTCAATCCTGCCCTGGTAGGTAGGAATAGGACATAAGATCTCACCCCCTTTCCCCAGCACGGAGGTGACCGTGGCCTGGGGAAAGGGAGGCAGCCCCTTCTTTCTGCTGATTTTAAGGGGTGGCACCTCCCCTCCAGAGGCCACTGGAGAAGCTGGACCCCACTGTGTCGTATCAGCTGAGTTTGGCACAGCCTGGTGGCTCAGGCGCTAAGTGGGTGGCTAGTGGGCAGACCATGTAAAGCTCAGGGACCTGGGCTCATGACTTGGGGCAAGGAGGACCAAGCAAAATAAAGAAATAAGTAAAAATGTTTTTTCTCCTCCTCTCTTTCTTCCTGCCTTCTTCTTAAAAAAAATTTGCTGGGCTCTTCTTCGGGATGGGGGCTGGGGGCCGTCGACACAGCAGTGGGGGGTCAGCTGCATCTCTGAGATCCTGGGATTACTGGCTCCTTGTGAGTTTCTCCCACCAGAGTCAGCCTCATCGCACACACAGAGGACTGGGCCTCTGAGCTATTTGAGCCCTAGACTGGAGGACAGGTAAGCAGGGCCTGGGTGCTGGGAGGGTCTGTGGAGAGTTCTCTTGTGATACAAGACCTGACGCTGAGGCCAGAGCAACTTGCTCGTGGTCTCCCAACCACAGGCATCATACAGGCCTGCGTCCCTGCCCCAGCTGGGAGCTCCTAGCCAGCCACCCCTCATGATCACAGGTGCTAGCAGGAGCTAGCATGAGTCCCGCCTGCAGCCCTGCACACAGTCACAGAGCCCCGTGGACAGACCTGAGCGACATGCCACTGTGACCTGTCCTCATGACAGGACCCTTCCCTCCGCTCTTTGACTCCTGTGAGTGGCAGGTAAGTGGCGCAGTTACAATATAACTGTGTGGTGATGAGGGGGTCAGCCAATTCTTATTTTTACTAGACTCTTCTTTTTTAGAGCAGTTTCAGGGCCAGAGCAGAAGGTCTAGAGATTTCCCAGATACTCTCTGCCCCATACATGAATTGTCTCCCCATGATCAATATTCCCCAGCAGAATGGTTCCTTTGTGACAATTGATGAGCCCTCATGACACATTGTTTTCACACAAAGTCCATAGGTGATGTTAGGGCTCACACCTGTTGTACTTTCTGTGTGATTGGACACCTGTATAATGATGTGCCTGCTGTTAAAGCACAATGTGGGGCATTTTCTCTGCCCTGACCATCCTCTGTGGTCTGTCTGTTCATCGTGCCTCTGTCCTAACCCCTGGAGACCACAGATCTTTTGACAGCCTCTGTGTTTTTGCCTTTTCTAGATGCCACAGAGTTGCAATCATACAGTGTACAGGCTCTTCAGAGTGCAGGCTTCTCACTAGACTTACCGTCGCTTTTAGACTTGAAACTGGGACCGGCAGCTGTGTCACCCAGTGCAGCGGTGGGAGGAGGAGGGTGGATGGGCATCTTCAGGTCTGGGGACTGCAGGCTTGGGACTAGGAGATGCAACTCCCCCATGCGGGAAACAACACTCCCATGTCGGGCAATTTGGAACTCTGTTGGGTGTGTGTTTGCCCAAATTAACTTTTTAGTAAACTGTGATTGAAACTGTGACAGAATTTCAAACCATTTGGGCTGCAAGGACAAGTGTTGTTAAGGCAAGACAATCTGGTCAAACTGGGATGTGTGGAAGCCCTGAATTTCGCTAAATAAGATGCAGGTACATTTCCTTCCTCTCTTTTCAGCACTGAGTAATATTTCCTTGTCTGGCTGTACTGACTGAAGGACATCTTGGTGGCTTCCACATTTGGGCAATTATGAATAAAGCTGCTATAAATATCTGTGTACAGGCTGTTGTGTGAATGTGTGTTCAGTTTCTGTGGGTATCTACCAAGGAAGGAGGTGTTTGCTGGATGTGTGTTGAGAGTAGTTTTGTTTTGTAAGAAATTGCCCACCTGTCTTCCAAAGGGGCTGCACCATTTTGCATTCCCGCAGCCAGGAATGAGAATTCCCATGCTCCATGTCCTCATCAGTGTTTTGATTTTGTCCATTCTAACAGGGTGTCGTGGTATCTTGTTTTAATTTGCATGTCCTAATGACATACGACTGGAGTGTTTTTGCATGCTTATTTGCTCTCCGTATATCTACCTTGGTGCGCCATCTTAGATTTGGACTCTTGTTTGTTTGGTTTCTTATTGTTGAATTTTAAACATTCTTTACACATTTGGGATAAGAGCCCTTTATCAGCTATGTCTTTTGCAAAGCTTTTCTTCCAGTCTGTGACTTATCTTCTCATTTGCTTGACATTGTCTTTCTAACAGTTTCCTTTTTAACCCTAATTTGGCACTTTCATCATTAAAAACTATCCAGAAAAGTTAAAAAAAAATGGCATCTCTTGAGAGATGTGGGCTCAGACTTCCTTCAACTAAAATCTCTGTAAATAGGTCGCAGAACCAAACCTATGAAACTGTACCCTCTGTTTAGATTCTCTGTACAGAAAGCCATACTTGGTGACATTTTGTATCCTTCTGACTGCTAAAGTGTGAAGGGTGAGACCAAGGCTCTCGGACCTGTCTCCAGCCACCCTGGACAACTCATTTCAACCTTCCCTGGTCAGCTCTGCCCAGCGCTAACAGATTTGCTCCCAGGCAAATCCCTCTGAGGCCCTGACATTTATCCTGCGTCTTTTACTCTCTTCTATTCATTAAGCATGGGTGGTCGCCATGGCAACCATTAACTGCACCTGACATCCAGGAATAGTTCTGGCGTTTCTGAGCAAACATCACACTGAGGTTTAGTTCTGCAAGGTAACGAGCCTGCTTATTGCCTGATAACCTGTGGGGAGGTCTTGGATTCTCCCCTGAATCTAGGCATCTCACTGGACTCAGGGTCGGGGGCAGGAGAAAGAAGCTGGGGTACCCTCCTCCTGAGTCCCCATTTTCCCTGCCCACTAACCACCAGAGTCTTTTCGAGTAGCAATGTGATGGGGTGTGGCAGAGGGTGTCCCTGGGTGGGATGTGTCCAAGGGCAGGAGAGTGTGTGCGTGACAGGGTGGGGATGAGGGCGGAAGAGGGCATCTGGGGTGGTTATGAGAAGTGGGTGCAAATGCATTTTAGAAAAGCAAAGAGTGTGATGGGGTCAGTGGTGCCTGTGTGTGTGAACTCTTTTGTGCTTGGGATGAAGCCATTCACTTGAAGTAAAACCCCTGGGACCTCCTCCAACCTCCCCACCCATCGTTTTCTGCATCAGTTACCATGAAACTTTCATATGGACTGAATAGCTTGGGTGCCTTGTGAAACATGCAGATTCTGAACCTGGAGGTCTGGGCCAGGGCCTGAGATTCTGTCCCTTCTGAGGTTTCTAGCTAGCTCCTATGTGCTTTGGCTGCTGGTCCATGGACCACACTTTGAGTAGCCAGGTCTGGTCAGGGCATCTCAGTCCTGGCTGATCCCAGAAGCTCTTAATAGCTCTGGTGCAAGGAACCCACTGCAGATCAGTGTAACCAGAATTTCTGGATGTGGGTGTAGTCTTTTTTAGAAGTTCCGGGAGGCAATTTAATGTGCAGGGGGTCGAGAACCAGGGCTTCTGCCATGTTGGCTTCCTTTCTGTTCCTCTAAAACACCACACGTTCCCTGGCTGTAAGCCATTGCTCTGCTGCTCTCTGCCTGGCCTGCTCCCTCCTGGTCCTTCCCGGAGCTGGCTCATTCATGGCATTTAGCTTTCTACCTGCCTCGAATACTTTCAGTCATTTCCTGCATAGAACTTACGGTGATGTGTGTGCTAATCGTCTTGTTTATATGTATTGTCCTGTTTATATTCTGACTTCTTCATTAGAATATAAGCAGCACTGTATTTCAAACACCAATTCAAGCATATACATTGAATGTCTGGTGTGTGTGTGGTGGGTCTGGGGAGGGTCCTTAGACAAGGTGACATCCTGCTGGACAAAGACAATGTGTGGCCCTGTGTGATCTGGTCACTGCCCATCTCCAGCTACTTCTCACCACACTCCTCTTGAATGGGCTTTGTCTTCCTTTCCTGCCACAGGGGCTTTGCACCTGCCCTCCCTCTGCTTCATGTAACCTGCTCTCTCTATCTGATTGATGTCTACTTGTCCTTAAGAGCTTATCATCAACACATCCTCAGGCTGATGCTCTCTATTTATTTGCTCTCACAGCACCCCCATGTTTTTCTTTGGGGTGACACATGCTAAATAATTAATTGTGGGCTTAATTATATACCTCTTGATTCTATGCTACTATAAATTCCAAGAGCACATTTCCATCTTGATTGCTGCTGTCTTCCCAGTGCCTGGTACATGGTAGGTTGTTAAATCAGCAAATGAAGAAATGAAAGGATGAGTAGTAAATATTTCCTCTGAGTTTGGAATTTTCGCTAAGTTTCTTATGTTGGCATCTCTTCCTCTCTTCTGTCTGAGACCCTCCTTTCATTCCAGACATTTCAGAGTCTGGGTCCTCAGCCAAGCCCATCTCTCTCTCTGCCTCCTGGACTGTGTCTATCTCGCTCGAGCTCCCCAAGCCCAGCCCAGTCCTTAGACAGGTGCCTCTCTCTCTCCAGGAAGATGCTCAGGCTCACAGCACATTCACATGCACCCCTGCAGCTGACAGTGCCATCCCAAGTGTGCTCTGTCTCCTCTTCTGACCTGCGCTCAGGCTTGGAGCCAATAACCAGGTGTTATTAGCCAGGATCAGGATCAGGGCCCGGGGGGAAAGAGATCACAGTGTGTCTGTCTCTGAAAATCAGGGATGCTGAGGTCACTGACCAGTTCCAGGCCTCTGGAGGGAGCATCTGTTCTAGTTGCCTGATGAGGTTCGAGTCTCCTGTCTTCTGGCAACAGCAACTGATTCCACTGTAGGGAACCACTTCTTGCCCCATTTTAGCCTCTGGATGTGTGGGAGGTGACCCTATTGTCAGCCTAACAGTGGGCATATGATTCAGTATGACCAATCAGAAGTCCAAATTGGCTTGGCTACTGTGGTTGGCTAATGGGTGGGCCCATGATTTGGTCAATCATCATACTCCACCTCCCAGACCAGAGTGATTGGTTCAGGGATGGGCAAGCGACCAAGTCGGTCTGATGCGGATAGTCTTGGAACCTTAGTGAGAACCACTGAGAAAGAAAAATGATGTCCAGTGGAGTTCTAAGGTAGAGGGATCAGCAGCTGCAAGGGTCAGTCTTGGAAAGGGCAGGTTCCTGGGTGAAACCAAGACAGAGCACAGAGAGCTGAGGGGATGGTGAAGGTCTGAACCTTGATGACACCATTTGAGCTCCTGGATCCAGCCATGCCTGAATGAAGCAACACTTAGCTATGGCACAGCCCCAGACTCAGGAATCAAAAGAAGAATCCGATTACAGTGTCCAAGCATTTATCATTGTCTTGTGCAGCCTATCTCTTTCCTACACTTAACTGTTGTAAGTGTTTAATGCATGTTACCCTAGTTAATCCTCACCCCTTGAAATACATCAGCTCTTGTTTGGCCCATATTGCAAATATCTAAATTAAAGCTCAGAGAGGTTAAGTATCTTGCCTAAGTAACAGTTAGTGAGTGGTTGATTCGGAACTTAAGGGCAAGTCTTCCTGACTCTAATATCTACATGTGCTTCCTCATGACCGACCAAGCAGGGATTCAGTAACCAGGCCCTTCCCCCAGACACCCACAGCCCCTAATTCCTCCACAAGGCCTTCTCTGGATGTGAAAGCTCTCCACCATTAGGCTGACCGTAGTTCCTTGAAGCAAACATGGGACACTGGGATAGCAAAGACCGGACAGGGTTATGTGCTGGTAACTCAAGTGAGGGGAGGAGGTGGAGCAATCTGAGCAGAAGCAGTGTAACCAGGCCAGCAACAAGTAAGTCCTATGTGATGCCAATCGGATAGAAACAACATGGCTGGGCAGGACTTCATACAAATGACCAGGAGTGCAAGGAATTTTGCCACCTTAGGTAAAAGCCAAATTTGGTGATCCTACAAACCCCACTCTAAATATCCTTCCTAAAACACATGTGGCTTTAACCATCCCAGTGCCAGAAATGCCCAGTAATCCTCACAGTGCCAGAGATAACCCCACAGTGCCAGAGATGACCCCACAGTGCCAGAGATGACCCCACAGTGCCAGAGATAACCCCACAGTGCCAGAGATAGCCCCACAGTGCCAGAGATAGCCCCACAGTGCCAGAGATAGCCCCACAGTGCCAGAGATGACCCCACGGTGCCAGAGATCACCCCACAGTGCCAGAGAGAGCCCCCACAGTACTTACTATGACTCAACCATACTGCGATATTCTGCTCCCTTTGAAGAAATAGGTGCACATAGGGTGGGAGGAGGGATCCTCTTTCCATGGCTCCTATTTCCTCACAGGGGACAAGAACTGTAGTCAACACTGACAATGGCCATCTTTAACACAGAACAAAAGGGGCAGCTGCCCTGGGCCCCCCTCATTAGATTGATCCCAGGTCAACTCCACCTCTCCTTTTGGCCTGCATTGAAGATGGCCCTGGTTTATTAAAACGGGACAAAATTGACATTAATATTAAAACAATGGCATGACCAGGAAATAGTGGGGAAAAAAGGTGCTGTCCTATTTGAAACAGCACCTATGGTCAGCCTATCAACCAGGCCACTGGCCTCAGCCAGGGCCCCCTGTGGACCCTTTCCCCAAGAATGGGTCTCAGTCCCACAAATGCAGAGCTGCTATTCCTTTCACTCAGAAAACACTTGTGGCGTAAGTAAGCGTGGCTCCCAATGAAAGGAACAGAATGATGAGCAGCGGGGAATGAGTTTCAGCAGTCACTGCGGTGCTCAGGGGTGAGACTGATTCAGGAGCAGCTAGATCCATAGTCTCAGAGGAGGTCATCAGGACTTGATCTCCTCACTTGTCTGAGAGCTACTGCCTGAAAGGCGAATGATGGGAGAGAACCGGTGGATTCCCAAGCCGGAGTTGGCTTCCAGTCCCAGCTTTGTTTCCAGGCTGCACTGCCAGCCCAGGCAACCCCACAGTCATTGCTGGTCTCGGTGTCCACGTCTGTGAAAGAATCAGCACAGCTCTGTCACTCCTGCCTTGCAGGCTTGCTGTGAGGACCAGAAGAAGTGGTGGGTGCGCGATGGCTTCTCAGCCGTGAGTCACAAGTGTAAAAGCAGGGGCAGTCAGAAGAGGTTGCTTTTGGCTAACATGTTATTTGGAAATTAGAGCCCATTGGTCTTGGTGGGTGGGTGGGTTGTGTGGAGAAACAGAGGCACCGGGATGTCTGCTTGGGGTCCTGTGTGATGGGCAAACAGTGGCCCCAGGAAACGAGATGAGCAGATTGGGCAAGAAGCCAGTGTAGGAAGGAAATGAAGAAACAAAGTTCAATTGTAGGAGAATAACAGTCCATGCTCCCTGGTGGCTGTGGGCGGAGAGCTGTACTCATGAGAAATATAAGCAAAGAAGAGAAAACCCAGCTCTACCACTTCCTGTGTGACCCTGGGGGTTCACCTTGCTGGGACATCAGTTCCCTACAAGGGAGGACACTAATATCTTTCTGAAAGATTTTTGTTATTGTTTATCTCTTTGATAATTCAATAAAACAATGTATATAAAACTCTAGCAGGTACCAGGCACACACTGGGTGCTACAGAGAAGCTAGTGTTGGTCTTCTTTTCTCTGTCTTTCCAGGCAAAGGTAATGTCCCCATTAGCGGGTTGATATGTACCAATGTCAACCTGTGAAGGTGATGAACTTGACTCACTGAGAGTGGCTGCGAGCCACGCTCACTCTCACGTGCTTTACATACACATGGAGTCAGGCCAGGCCGGGCTCTACCACTTACCAGCTATTCATCTTTGGGAAAGTTATTCCACCTCTCTGAACTTCAATTTCTTAGTTTAAAAATTGATACAATGACATCATTCTCAGGGAGCTGCTGTGAGGATTAAAGGGACAGCATGAGAGCCAAAAAGCTTGGAAGCATCTTAGATGACTCTCATTAGGGAAAGCGTGGGGCTCATGGTGCCCATACTGTGGAGTATCAGGCGGGCATTGCTCTGACTGGATGAGCGATCCCATAATGGGCACACCCTGGTGCAGTAGTGGTTAAGTCTGCCACCTTCGTCCGACACATCCACACATATCCCAAGGATCCGGATTAATGTCCGGGGGCTGGGAAGAGCAACCAAGATGAACAGCTAAATAAAATAAACTAAGTGCTTCTTCCTCCTCTGTCTCCCTGCCTGCCTACTCGCCTTCATTCCTGTCTGCACCTTTCCTTTTAAAAAAGGAAAAAAAGTTGTCATAATGGGTACAAGTGTTTTAAAGTTTCAGTTCAATATGGAAGCCTCATTTCATTTTTGTAAGGCAAAATAATATGTAGGAGGACTATAAGGCAGTTTATATAAATGGCGGCACCTGGAGTTGTGCAGTGCACCGTCTGAGCAACTGTATGTCGATTACCTTGTGGATTGATTAGAAGAGAGGGAGATATTGATTTAGATATAGACTAGTCATAGACAGAGATCTGGATGTAGGGAAAGATTGGGAAAGTTACTCTCAACAGTGGTGAATTACCTTGTGGGTTGCAGAGGGGCTAGAATTTGAGTGCGAATGGGGCGACAATTCTTGGACTCCATGTTTTTAAAAGTGGATTATGTGTCAGTTTCGCTTTTTTGGCTCCATTTTTCTCTATTAAAACTTAAAATATTTTCTAAGAACAGAGGTGAAGAAAATGTTGACAGGTCTAAGAAAACGTTTCACTGATCACTGCCTAGCACGGGATTTCTGTGTTCAGTAAAAATATGGCAATTAAAGGGGAAAAAGCCATCGAGCGCTTGTTTGATGGGAAGGGGGAAGGTGAGGACTGTGAGATGAAGCTCACAGCTGTCTCAGCACTTGCTGGCATGCACCCCGGGGTGCCCAGAACTCCTCAGAGGTGCTAATGAGTTTGGGGAGTTCTTCTCCAGCACTTGTCCAACTGTTTCTCTGGGGCATCTGAGACTGTCTCCTGTTTCTCACCTAACTAAAGAACCATACTGATGTGAGACTTTCAGTCCAACTAGGAGCGTGAGACTCATCGGCAAGGCATGGGGAGGGCACGGGGTGGCCGTGTCTTAGTTCTTAGCTCCAGGCCACTCTTCTCTCCTCCACCAGCCTGTATGGCTTCCAACTCAGGTCCCACCATGATTCCAGCTTGGCAAATGAAAGCGCCACTGGAGGCCTCAGTCTCCTCATCTGGAAAATAGGCACGATCATCGTCCTGAGCTCTTAGGGTTGTCACGGGGATGCCCTGAGACCGCATAGGTGAAGCACATAGCATGCACATTAACTCTCAGGTAGGACCAGCATTCATGTGATTTCTGAGGTGGGCCATGCCTTATGAGAAATTTGGAAATCCCTCCAAAATAAAAAGTTCCATGCTGTTCACTTGGGAGCAAAACTGGGAGGTTCTCACATGGACTCATTTGGCATAGAAACGTGACCTGAGTTGACTGAAGAAACTCTTCATGGTCTTTCTTTTTCTCACTTGTTGCAACTATTAGGCAGTTTTGCTGCAGAAAGAAGAATGGCTCTGATTGCAGGGTGCTACCCAGAGGCGTTAAGCCATCCCTGGGAAAGGTATCCCAGGGCCTTTCTAAAATCCTGAACACTCCGCTTCCTGAAACACTTGTGCGCTGGACTGCACGTTCAACAGTAACCTGTCCCCCAGTCTTGTGCCCTTCTCCGTGATTTATATCACGTTTTCGGTATTTGTCTTCTATTTCTCTTTAAAGCAACTCTCTTTTAAACCTAAATTTATTTTAAAGGAGACTTTACAACCCAACTGTAGTTGGAAAACTGGCACCATTGGTAATCAGTAAAAGGCGATTGCAAAAATAAAGACAATGAAAACAAAATGATGTTATTCAATTCCAACAAGATCCTGGGAGTTGAAAAGCACATCGCTTCCTTGCTATGGGGTGAGATGCTATTTAATGCTCTGTTCGCTGTCAGGCATCAGTCATGGGCAGTACCACCTATGGCCTGGGGGCCTGGAGCCTCTCCCCAGGTGGAAGGAAGGGGTGAGGTGGGGCCAAGTTAGCCCCGTGCTGCCTGGGGGTGGGCAGCACTAAAATCCAATGCACCAAGGTAGCCTGAATAGCTGCCCTTCCTGTGACAAGAGCAGCCAGAATTTGCCCAAAGTCATGCCGTCCTGCCTGTAATGGGACATTCACCCCTAACCTGTAAAGCCCTTGGGTCTCTGTTGCCAGGACCTTGTCTTGAAGGAGCAGTTGAATAATACCCAGCGGTGATGAGGCTGGAAGCTGGATTTGGGGAGGGGCGGGGCCTCAGGAGCTGGGCACTAGGCAGGGAGCTGGTGTCTGTTATTCCTTTGTTCAAAAAGGATCTGGGCGCACCCTGGTGGCCCAGCAGGCTAGTTCACGGGGGGCAGTCCACAAACATCCCAAGGTCCCCCGTTCCAGACTCAGGGGCAAGGAATTAGATGAACACCTAAATAAAATAAAATGTTTCCTCCTCTCTCTTTCCTGCCTGTCTGCCTACTCACTTCATTCCTGCCTGCACCTTTCCTTTAAAAAAAAAAAAAAATGTATGGAGCTCCTATTATGTACTAGGCATCAGGCCCGCCCCTCTCCTGGAAGGCCGGGGAACGTGACATGAACTAAGTCCACACCTTTGTGGATATGGGGGGAGAGAGACCAGTTCACCACTGTGTGGGGAGGTGCTGTAAAGGAAATCAAGAGCCCAGCCAGCCAGTCACCACGGGAGGTGAGGAAAGCCTCTGGAAGGGCAGGCCGAGGTGGGATGCTGAGCATGAGTCAGCTGCTGGGGACAGAGGAAGGCCTCCTGGCCAGGCTTCCAACAAGCGCAAGGGCCTGGAGGCTGCTTCTTAAACTCTGGGCCCCAGAATCCCCTGAAGGGCTTGTGGAACTACGGCTTCCCCAAAGGCGTTGATCCTGCAGAGCTCAGCCAAGGTTCTGCGCCTCTAACAGCTCCGTATCCTGGGCTACAGCTGCTGGTCTGCGGTCTTCGTACTCACACGCCCACCCCATCCCACCCCATTTCCTGTGTTCCTCAAGGAAGCTCTGCATCTTCTTGCAGACACCCGTGCCAGCTGCAAAGAACCTCCCTCCCCCAGGATGCTGGGGCAGTGCCATCTCCCCAGGTTTCCAAACCCACAGACACTCTAGGTGCCCAAACCAGTCTGTGTTCACTCCAGACTGGCTGCATAAGGCCCTCCGTAGTCTGAGCAGAAACCGGGAGACGCGTTCTCTTCAGGGCTGTGACTCTGGGTTCCCCGTGGCCCAGCCTCACTCTCCTCTGGGAACCGAGGCTCCTCCAGCTTCTTCTCATGGTATCTGGGGCAGCTGAGGAACACACTTTGGCTCCATTCTCCTTGCCCCCAACCCCTTTCACATCCTCAAAAGGATGCATTGGTGTAGCCGATGCCTCAGAGAGAGCTGGTCTGGCAGGGTAACTTGGTTAAGAGTTTTGGCTCAAGAGTCAGCCAATCCCCAGTTAAAACCGGCCTCAGCCCTTGTCTGTACCACCTTGTTACATTTCTCAACATCTGTAAACTCAGTTTGTCCAACCAGAAGGTGGAGTGGCCAGTTCGGTGAGATAATATAAATATACAATAAATATAAATAAAGCACTTAGCATAGGCTGTGTGGGAAACGATGATGATGATGGCTCCTGGCAGGTCACGGGGAGGGGCCATCCATTCATCCCTCCACCCATCCATCCTTCCACCCACTCATCCATCCACCCATCCATCCATCTACCCACCCATCCATCCATCCACCCACCCAACCATCCTTCCACCCATTCATCCTTCCACCCACTCATCCATCCATCCATCCACCCATCCATCCATCTACCCACCCATTCATCCTTCCACCCACTCATCCATCCATCCATCCACCTATCCATCCATCTACCCACCCATCCAGCCTTCCACCCACTCATCCGTCCACCTATCCACCCATCCATCCATCTACCCACCCATCCATCCATCTACCCACCCATCCATCCTTCCACCCACTCATCCATCCATCCTTCCACCCACTCATCCATCCATCCTTCCACCCCCTCATCCATTCATCCATCCACCCAACCATCCATCTACCCACCCATTCATCCTTCCACCCACTCATCCTTCCACCCACTCATCCATCCATCCATCCACCCATCCATCCATCTACCCACCCATCCATCCTTCCACCCACTCATCCTTCCACCCACTCATCCATCCATCCATCCACCCATCTATCCATTTACCCATCCATTCATCCTTCCACCCACTCATCCATCCACCCATCCATCCATTCATTCATTCCCTCATTCCAGTCTGGGAAGCTGTCTCCATGTCTATATCCTGGGCACCAGACAAGGCTTTTCCCCCATTACATTCTTCCTTGTGCTTTTTTATTCGTATTTTACTGTTGAGGACATACCAGCTCAGAGCAGTGAAGGGAGTGATCTCAGGGAACCTAGCCATGTAAACAATTTGTTTCCACTCCCCATGGAATCATCGTCCCAGGACCTGGGGAGTGCAGAATTGTCACTCACCCCCAGGAGTCAGGGGCAGACGAGACCCAGCCTGGCATGGTTGGGGGATTTGGGGGCTTCTAGTGGTGGAGCAGAGTCTCTGAATATCTCAGCCGGGCTTCAGAGAGGGGCAGGGAAGTGCCCAGAGCAAGATGAAGCCACAGATGGACAATCAGTTGTCGCCCCAGTGGGCACCATGCTGGCTCAGTGGGGGTGCAGGAAGCAGGGCAGGACCTTCCCTCGGGAGCTTTGTCTCATTGGGGAGTGACAGCACACTCACCACAGAGGGACTCACTGGGCGGGCAGTGTCAGGGTCCCCAGGAACGGCCAGTGCTGGCACCACCTGGTCCTCAGCCAGGGCACAGCAGGGAGGGGGTGTCTTTCAGGGCTGGCAGAGCCCAGCTGATGGGGAGGGCTCTTGTCAGGAACTGGAAAGGACAACTGTGCCTGCTCTTCATACCCGTAGGGTGGCTTCAGTCCAAAGGGTTCCGAGATCCTCCAGGTGGAGACCATCTCAAGGTCATTCCTCCAGCCTGACTCCCAGGCTGTGTGACCTGGGGCAGGTTACCTGCACTCTCTGAACCTCGGTTTCCTCTCCTGTAAAACAGGGATAAATAATAACCCACACTCGTGCCAGGTGTGCTCTCTGGTGTGCAGCACACGCTCAACAGATGTTACCAATTAAGCGCCGCTGGCGAGGGTGAGGGGGCCATCAGGGAGGAAGCAGCAAAGTGACAGGTGTGCTCTGACAGCTGCGGAGGCCCTGCTGAGGTGTCCAAAGGTCCCTTCCTCGGAAAGACTGGGGAGATACTGACATGGGAAATCTTGGCCAAAGCTCCACCGCGAGTCGACAGCTGACGATGCGGGCGAGCCCTGGGGAAGCTCTCAGTGAATACTTGTTGAATTAATAGAGTTCCAAAAATAATTCTGCGAGGCGTTGAGGAGATGGTGGGGGTGCTCAGTTAGGGAAGAGCCAACATGAGCGGGGGTCTGGAAGTTCTGTGCCAGAACCCTCTCTTTTGGACCTTAGGGTCCGAGGCCACGCCCAGGTTCTGGGAGGTCCCTAAGAGCTCAGCAGAGAATCAGATGGTGCATACCTCCCCTCCCTGACTTCTTGGGGCTCGAGGAGATGCTCCACCTTGCAAAGTTGGCCTCTGACTTCTCAGTCACCACAGTGCTCAGAGCCCACAGCTCCTACTTTCCACCTCCTGGTGCCTACCTGGGTTTCCTGGTTGTGGGGGCGCGGGGGGTGGTCCCCGGATGGGGTGAAAATGAGGAAGGAGGAGAAGGGAGGGGGAGGAGGAGGGGAGAAGGGGAAGAGATGGGAGAGGAGCAAGAGGGGGCAAGAAGAGAAGCAGGGGAGGGAGAGTGGGGAAGGAGGAAGTGTGGGGGGAGAAAGAAGGGGTGGAGGAAGGGGAGGAGGGACCAGTGGTGAGAGTCCTTGGAGACAGCTGCCGGTTTTTAGAATGAAGCTGCCACAAGGCTGCTGGGGAGTCGGAAGGAACACAAGGACATAAGGTCTCTACACTGTGAGGGCTGCACACCCACACAGGCAGGGCATGTTGATGGCTGATAAGTCCTGGAGAAAGGAACTGGGCTTTGACTAGGGCTGAAGAAGACTGGTCTCTAGCTTCCTCCAGGAGGGCAGGACCTCCTACCTTTTTCATATCGTGGTGCTCTGGGGCCGAAGGTCAAGGCCACGCATAGCCCTCGGGTCACCCTCACTGCCGGGTTGCCCAAGGCCTGGGGGGCTCTGCACCTCTGGGTGCAGACCAACTGCCTGGGCGCTGGGCTGGAGTGGTCGCACGGGGTTACCCTGCACTTGGAAGAGGCCCGTGCTTGGTTTAATGCCTTGTTTCATGTCTTGAAATTCTTTATGCCTTTTGAACAAGGGCTCTACATTTTTGTTTTGCACTGGACCCCTTAAATTCTGCTGCTAGCCCTGCTCGGCCCACCAGCTACCCCGACACAAGGCATACCTGAGACGAGCTGTTTTAGGACACAGAAGTGCGCTGGACTAGTATTTTTTTCAGCCAGCTTTTTTTTTTTTTTTTTCCAGAAAGGTGCAGGCAGGAATGAAGGAGAGGAAGAGAGAGGTAGAAGCGCTCTGCTTATTTATTTGTTTACTGAAGAAGTATCTTGAGTTACTTATTTTGGGTTTTCATCTTGGCCTTGGGTCGTGAACCTGAGTCCTTGGGCTTCAATCATTTATTTTTATTTGGTTGTTCACATTGGTGGTTCCCCCCAGCCCCTGGTCTTAAACCTGGGACCTTGGGATGCATATGGGACTGCTCCCCGAGTGCACTAGACCGCTAGGCCACCAGGGCTCACGCCAGTTTTATCTTTTTATTGAAATTTTGAAAGGCATAGAAAAAGAAAGTTTTAAAAAACATAAAAGTGGCGCCCAGTAGAGTATGGTTAAGTCCACCACCTCTGGCTGAGCATAGCCCACACATGTTTCAAGGACCAGGGTTTGTTTCCTGGGGTCGGGGATGGGGTGCAGGGGAGATGGACAAGTAAATAGAAAATAAATAAAAGTGCTTCTTCCTCTTCTCTTCCTGCCTGTCTGTTTCTGCTCACCTTCACTTCTGCCTGCACCTTGCTTTAAAAACAAAACACATAAAAGTACTTAAAAATTCCTCCCAGTGCAGGGATTGTGAGTTTTGGAGTCAGATGACCTAACTTCAAATCCAGATACTGTTACTTCAAGCTGGGTGGCCATCTGCTTTAGTTACTAGAATTAAAACTAAACCAAATCACTCTAGACATTATGATTGCTGTTTATTCAGTGTTTACTGGATGTTAGAAACATACACTCATTTAATCCTCTCTACAGACCATAAGATACATATTATTATTAGCACCAAAGTTTGTACAGATGAGACACAGAGGGGGCAAGTGAGTTGGGCGAGGAAGCACAGCGCATGTGTGAGAGAGCTGAGCTCCAGACGAGGAGCCCAGTTCTGGGTGTGCACACTCTACTCAGCAGAGCCGGAGGCAGGGAGTGGTTGGAAGGGGAGGACAGAGGCACGTGTTCAATGACAGACGGGACGGGCAGAACTGGAGAGGACTGTGGAGTGCCCAAGTGGGGCCGTCTGCTGGGTGGGATCATGCTCAGGTTCATTTTAGCCTCGAAGCTTCCCCCTGGGGTTGGGGGCACTGGCTCAGAATATAAACCGCATTTCTCTGCTGCCTCACACAGTCCAGCCCCAGGCGCCAATATTTACTCCATGCTCTTCCCTGCTGACTCTGATTTCAGATTTAAAGCAGGTTGGAGAAAGCTGACTTTTTAACATTTTTCCAAATCAATTTCCAAATAACTGAAGTCCTGATCTATTTGATGGTCAGGGGCAGAGGTGACAACAGACCATGCTGAAAGCGTCCTGGTCTGTGGACAATGGCCTTGGCTTGGAAAAGCATTCCCTCATCCGGGCTACTCCCACCACTGTTTTATCCCTTGATCACATGCAAAAAGCTCTTAGATGTGCCAGGCACTTTTTGATATATGAACGCAAAATGGCCCTATGGAATACCTTCGCCCCATTTTGCAGACAGGAACGAGACAGAGAGAGGCCAAGGGACATGCGTTGGGTTTATCCAGAGAGCATCTGCTCTCAAATTTTGCCCCGTGTTGTGGCTGAAAGAGGCATTTGAATGAGGGAAAAATGACTAGTGAAGAGGTGGGGTAGGAAAAGAAGGCAGCACACAAAAGGCATTGAGAGCCTAAGAAGCGCCAGGCACCTTCGCTGCTTGATGTCTTTTTCTCCCCACATGGCCGTGCTCTGAGCTGGCGGAGGCTCAGAGACATCCAGCGGCTGGCAACCCAGTGGCTGCTTCCTGCTTCCAGACATAGACAGGGAGACAGCTGGAGAATGTCCCACACACCTGAGTCCCTTCTGCCATGCTGGAGAACTGGCTGGGAAGCACGGTCCTAGAGAATTTCTGGTATTTGTCCCTGGTAGGGATGTCATGGAGAAGGGGTCTGCCTTCATTCTAGTTCCAGCACCCTCTGGAGAGTAGCTCCAGTGAGCTCGCCTTTGCATGAACCGAGCAGCTCACAGCAGGGTGTGGGGCATCCAGAAAAAACTCCTGCTTTGTGATCATTGCTCCCTTAGGAGGAGACAACAAGGTAACATTCCAGTGCGTGGACCCTGGAGCCAAACTGTCCAGTTCACATCTCAGCAGCTTGTGACCTTGGGCAAGACACCTGACCTCTCTGTACTTTAGTGTCCCCATCTGTAAAATGGGGACAGCAACAGCACCCAGCTCAGAGGGTTCTTGGAAGGTGGAAAGGGGTGCTAATCCGGTAAGCGGTTGGGACAGGACCTCGCACAGCGTCCCTGCTGCCGAGGGGAGAACTGTTTTCATTGAGGGGCCCTTCTCTGTCCTAGGAAGCCAACTTCTTGAGCTCTTCTCCTCATGCTCAGCTGTCCACTTTGTCCTGGCAATTCAATCTCCAAAGCCAGTGGCTGTCGGTGCACTTGCTCTTCCCTGGATGGCGTCAGTAACTCCCTGTGTGACGTCCCTGCTTCTGGTCTTGTTCATTTCCTTTCCACAGAGTTATTTTACAAAGAAAATCACTTTCTCTGACTCCGTGGCTTCTGATCATATTTAGAGCTACCTTTGAAGTCCCATCAGCAATCACAATGCCCTGAATGAGCTCATTCCTGCCTACCTTCCAGCCCCCATTTCCTACCCCCCACCCCCGTGGTCACCAAGCTCCAGCCACACCAGCTACAAGCACATCCAGCTCTTCCTGCCCCAGGGCCTTTGCACTTGCTATGCCTGCCCCCGGGAACCTATCTTCTCTGTCTTCTCTCACAGCTAGCTTGCCGTCACACCCAGTTCTCGGCTCCACTCTTAGCTCCTCAGCAAGGCCCTCCCTGCCATACCCTGGTAGAACATCATCTGATTTACTCTATCCCACAATCATGATCGTTCTTGCTGCTTGGTGGAGAAATCATTACTGACATAGCCTGTTCTTGCTGTTTCTACCGAGTCCCACCAGGTCCCCGGCACCCTCTGTGTGCGAGGACATGAGCTGCAATTCATCTGCTCACTCAACAGCCATCAAGCTAGGAAATGGGTGCAAAACCAAGACACACAAGTCATATGCTGGCTCTGCAGGATGCCACAGCCCCGGCCAGAAGCCTGTCTGGTTTTTTTCTCAGGCCCAGGGCGTCTCTAACCGTGAAGTTGCTCTCACAGGTGTCAGGAGACCTGGATTCGAATCCCGGCTCTACGCTTGTTGTGATGACATGAGTAAGTGACGTGGCCTCTCTGAGCCTCTGCTGTCTCAGAGCATGGCCGTGGGGAGAGAAAGGCTTTACAAAGTAGGGACGGTGCCTGGCACTTCTTAGGCGCTTAAATATGTTGTGTGCTGCCTGCGTGCTCTGCCCCACCTGCTCACGTGCCATCTTCCCTCTCTTCAGACGCCTCGCACTGTGGCACGTTGGAGACAGAGGGGCGGGTAAGCTTGTGTTTGGGGCCTGCACCTGCTGCTCTACTAGCAGGGTGACTTTGGGCTGGTTGTTTGGCCTCTCTGTGCCTTCAGTTGTCCCATCAGCAGAATGAGAATAACAACCCAGAGGGACTGTGAAAGCTACATGAGTGAATTCAGGACATTTACTTAGAAGACTGGCAAGCAGTAAATGCTTAAAAGCGATTCACTTTTACCATGGAAAACACTGATCAAGTGCTTTCAAGGGCCTCGGACCTGGACAAGGAGATACAGGAATACAGATGGGGCCGAGACACAGTCCTCCTGCAAGGACGTCTCGCAGAGAAAACGGATAGACTGAGCGGTACTCTTGTCTACAGAGCCGGTAAATAGTACGGGTCCTGCAAATTCCCAAGTTCTGACAAGAAAAATGGCCAGGAAGATAGCTTCAGCAGTCACACCCAGGCCTAAGTCATCTGCCCCTTCCTCCCAAGGGTGTGGATGGCCGGGTGGATGGCATGGGGAGTGCACTGGGAATGACCCCCATCTCACCTCCACCATGTGTGGACATTCCACCTCCCCTGACTTTCTTCTAGGTCTCTGTCACCTCTGCTCATTCAAGCAAAGGTCTTCTGAAAGCCTACAAAGTCAATGGCCCTGTCTTATGGGTGGGGGTCTCCCAGGGAAATCCATGTTACCCCCCTCACATCAAGGTTTAGAGTACAGCGCAAAAGGGAGACACCTCAGCAAGCCCATCACCCCCTGATTTGCAGATGACAGAACCCAGGGCTCTCTCCACTGAGACAACAAGGAGAGGACCTTCGACTGCAGGCCCAGGTTGCCGGAGGCATGATGGCTTCCCTAACCTAGCTGCTACTTCCACAGATGCCTCCAACCCCAGGGAGTGGTCTGAATCAGACATGCCAAGGGTGCAATGATATCCTCTGGGGGTGAGGACCCCTGCCCCTCACACACCAGGCAAGGTTTCTCCCTGGCTATAGGGCCCCACTAACCATATTTATTTTTAAATGTGGGGTTCTCAAATTCTTCCAAGCGATGCCTGGAAATGAGAAGGGCTTGGGTTCTCTATCTGTTCCATTTGCTAGGAGCTGTGATGGAGAGGAATTGGGTAGAGTTTACAGGGCAGGTCAGGAATTCAGGGTGTGACCTCGGTATTATCCAGGACACAGACACCTAGAGCTCTGGCTGCCTGGGATTGAGTCGGGTGGGCTGCTGGGAACAATCCCCGCCTGTGGGTGGGGTCAGGGACTCAGGACTGGGCAGGAAGCACTGAGATGATGCTGCGTGGACTCACCAGTTCCCCAGTGGCCCTGGAGCTGAGCTGGCACTATAGAGGTGCCCTGACTGATGGCAAGAAGCCTGGGCCTCTGTAGTCCATCTTCACCAGCCATTGGATATGGGATGCCTCTGAGAAGGGGGCGTGACCTTGACCCTGACAGCTTCCTAATGCTGAGGACAATTCCCAGAGTGGTTCAGCTGGGACCTGGCAGTGACAGCAGGTTCAAGCTGGCAGCTGGGAGCAAGCTAGTTGAAGTGGGGGGTCTTGGTGGTGCACCCCAGGTACCACCCCGTGCAAACAGACTGGGGCCACATCAAACAGATTTGGCCAATACTAGCAAAATGACAGATTCAGGTACCATTTGCTCGATACATCCCACTTCTAGAAATTTATTTGCACAACACACCAGCACATACGTAAAGTGGTACATGCTTTAGCTTCTCCCAAGTTTCTTAAACTGTTTGATTGTTGAGGCAAAAATTCTCACACTATCTAATAGAGCACTCTTTATGCAGATGAAGTAAAACAAGGCTCTTGTACAGAAAAAGTGGAGAACACGTCAGCTATGCCACTTAGCATTTTAGAGACCGTGGGTAAGTCACCTCCCAGAGTCTCATTTTCCCCACCTGTAAAATGGGGGCGAGGCTAGGAAGGGCTTCATGGGGAGAAGGAGAGCTTTCAGGTGGATTTCCAGCACAGAGCTGGCGTGGGTACGAGGCTGGTATGGCATGATGGCTGTGACGACACAGAGGGGCACCCTCAATGCACACGGTGGCTCTTGTGTCGGGGCCGGGAGAAGGCACAGGAGGTGGGGTGGGCGGTGCGCACGAAAGCTGCTCCAGTTGCAGACGGCTGGTTTGCAGTACCTGCCATACTCAGCCATACAGGCAACGGCATGGGGTACAGGATGGACAGAGGAATCGTTCCTGCCCGGTGGTGAGAAGGAGCTATGCGTGGCTGGTGGGCTCGTGTTTGGGGTCAGCGCCAGAGCCCTCCCCCCGCCCCATCCTGCTGCACAGGAAACCGTGGCTCCGTCGCTTCTGCTTCTGACACTGTTACTCAGTCCTTTTACCTTACGCAGCATGGTGGCTTCATCGGCCAGAAAGAAAACAACCCAAAAGGCCAGGAGGAAGAATAGGAACCTGGAATTTCTACGGGGCTCAAAAGAAGCCCCAGTCCAATGCAAAGAATCCCACAGGCCAGTGGGCACGGATGCTGAGAAAAGCTGGCCGCTGTGATAATTCCCGAGGAAGGAGTGACATGGGCCAGGCACCGAAGAAATGAGCCTCATCGTGTCCCTCAGAGGCTCAGACACACTGGACTTGGGACCTGGTGTCTGAAAGGAGACTGAGGTCAGTTCTGAGCCCTTTGCGTTTTTGTTCAGAAATTTTTATAGGCGAGCCCTGGTATCCTAGCGGTTTAGTACACCGACTGCAGTCCACACACATCCCAAGGTCGCTGGTTCAAGACTTGGGACCGGGGGCGGGAGGGACACGGAACGACCGAGATGAACAACTAAATAAAATAACTATAAAGTGCTTCTTCCTCCTCTCTTTTCCTGCCTGCCTCTTCATCTTCACCTGCCTGTGCCTTTTCTTTAGAAACAGTATTTTAAAGTTAGTTTTATTGAAGGAAACTTGCATTATAATATGGAAGCTTAGGTGTGCATTACAAATCAGCATCTGTATAGACCACGTGAATTTCACCGCCCTGTTCCAGGCCTTCCTTCTCCGGGCGGCTGGTCCCCGCTATTGCTTTGTCCACCTTGTTCCAGTTGGACTGTCCAGCCTCCGAGGGACGTGCTCCCTGGTGTGGGTGGAGATTATTGGAGGAAAGTAGTGACTCAATTAACCCTCCAGTTTACTCAGCAAGCACTGACTGACCATCCTGTGTTTGCCAGACCCTGCTCTGGGCACCGGGCCACGGAGTTGGGTGAAATCTTCCCCCAAACCAGTCTGTGCTGCTGGAATGACTGACGGCTTCTCGGGCGTCACTTCTTGATCGGGGTGCTGCTTACCCTGGAGGGTTCAGCTCGTGAACTCCCCAATAGTTTTAACGCTGAGGATCTAATGATTAGGGTGCATTTCTCTGTATACAAAGTTACAGTTTTTACTTTAAAAATTAAAAGCTCTAAGTCCTAAAAAGATGATGTTCCCTGTGAGATTTAAAAAAACCACTCTTGGTGCACTCTGGTGGCCTTGATGTTTAGTTCCCTGGAGGCGCAGTCCAATACACCCCCCCCCCCCCCCAAGGTCCCTGGTTCAAGACCTGGGGCCAGGGAAGCAGCCAAGATGAGCAACTGAGTGAAAGAAACAAAAATGCTTCTTCCTCCGCTCTGCCTTCCTGCCTGCCTACTTGCCTTCATTCTGGCCTGTGCCTTTCCTTAAAACAGCAGTGACAGCAGCAACAGAAAAAGAAACCCACTTGGACATGCCTGTGGGCTCAGGCAGTATAGATGGCTGAGGTGCAGACCACATAAAGCCCAAGGACACGGTGCAAGATCCAGGGCAAACTCCGGTAAGAACAACAAAATCCCACTATGCTTAAAACATGTATAAGGAAGCACAACACGTTTTATTTTTCTTCCATGATGACTAATTTGATCAGTTTTTGAAATACCAAGTATCATTTTTTGTAAATCCTCTCTCTCTGTCTCTCTCTCTCTCTCTCTCTCTCTCTCTCTCTCTCTCTCTCTCTCTCTCTCTGTCTCTCTCTCTCTCTCTCTCTGTCTCTCTCTCTCTCTGTGTCTGTCTATTCTCCACATTACCCCCACACCTTATGTGTTGTTAGAAGTCCAGCTTTGATGGAAAGCAAACGCCACAAGGTCCCTGACTTCCAGGTACTAAAGTTGTAGTGAAACAGCAGCCAAAGACAATTAGCCTCCTTGGTTCCATCAGAAATCCCATTCTATGAAAACAAGTGACGTGCAGATTAGCAATAACCATTGGGAAGAAAACCAAACGCGGCTGCGGATATGGACCTGGTGATGGACCTGGCTGTGGTGGTGGGGAAACATTCCAGTCAGGTCCCCTGAGAAATTGACATGTAATTAATTAGTCATAATTGCTGAGAAGAAGAGGTTGGGTCATTGCATCCTCACCAGGCAGCAGGGATGCAAGGGTTCAGGACTGACAATGCGGGGCCATGGAAAAGGGCTGGTGAAGTTGGACTAGAGCAGAGAGTGGGGGGAAATGGTAGAATAAAGTTGGGACAGAGAGGGCCACACTTTTCACTTCCACTTTCAACTTCAAGGGACTTTGAAAAACTGCAGGTGCTGGAACCCCCACCCCCATGGAGGAATGGAGGGATGGCGCTCAGCGGTGGGTAAGTGTTTAAGTGCCCCCAGGTGATGAAATACGCAGACAGAGGTGAAGGCCACTGGCCCGAGCCTGGAAACCCAAAGTTTCTTAAACCTTGCTGTGCATCCCAGTCGCCAGAGGAACTTGTTAAAATGCAGCTTCTGAGTCAGTAGGACGGGTTCCATAGCTGCATCCCTGTGCGCTGTGAGCTTCCAGGCGATGCTGGCGCTCCTAGGACCACACTTTGAGGAGCAAGGTTTTTGACTGCGATAAGGAGGTTCACTGTGGAAGCCACTGGAGAATATTAAGCAGAAGGATGGCATGGCCTGATAGTTGTTTTCACAAAATAACTCAGGCAACAATGCAGAAAAGGGGTTGGAGGGAGAAAAAGGTGGAACCTGGAAGATAAGTGAGGAGGAATAGAAAGGGAAGGCTGAATGAGTTCTTTTTCATTCCATGTTGCCTGCGGCCCTAGGGACCGGGGCATTAGGATAGCAAGAGAAAGACTAGATATGTACCTTGTCCACGGCCTTCATCTGGAGCCCCTGCCTCTGTCATGTCACTGGACAGTCTGGAGCATCCCACGAGGACTAACTCAGCCCAGGGATGACTTTCAGACGCAGACCTATGCCCCAGCAAGAGAGTTCTCAGGTCTCAGGTCTCAGAAAGGGGCTACAGATATTGGGAAGAATGTACAGTTGCTTTAAACTATAAGAAAATGGTGACTTACACCTCAACTCATTTGTTGCCAGTTAATAGTGCTCGGTTGGATAACAGGGTGTATGTGGGTGAACAGAGAATGTATGGCTTTCATTTGGAGATCTGATGCTGCTGGATGGGTAATAAGTCCCCTAGCTCCATGCTCTGTCTTGGATGAGGCCTCCGAATCAATACCAGGGCCTTGAAAATGAGTCATGGGTCAGAAAAGTAAAGGAAAGCAGTCCCTGGTGGCTCAGCAGTTAAGTCCACCGGACTCAACCCACAAGTATTTGGGTTGACGACCTGGGGTTGGTGTTGGGGGAACATCCAAGAGGAATAACTCAGTAACATAGAGTGTTTCTTGCTCCTCTGTCTTCCTGCCTGCCTCTGCTCACCTTCATTCCTGCCTGTGCCTTTCCTATAAGAAAAAAAAGGAAAGAAAGAAGCAATGAAGATGCAGGGAATGAGGGAAATGGTCTGTCCCTGCCCACAGTCTCTGGGACCGTGTTGGGCACCAGGAAACCACACTTTTCCAATACTGCATAGAGAAGCTGCTCTGTCTCCAATGTTTGCTGTGTTCCCATGTTAATCCCTCAAGCTCCAGAGCATTTACTTTCCAGCTTGTCATCAAAGGGACTTTTTCTGAAAGGAAAAATGACCCAGGGTTACCCATACCTTCTAGCATGTGGGTCCTTGTTTTAATATATTGGATTAGAACTGATCCCCACATCATTGAGTGGTTATGTTTTTTCTACCAACACAAGAGGACTCATACTGAGGTTCCCAAACTGGGATTCAGAAGGCCATATCCCGCCAGAGGCATATTTTGGTTGATTATTACAACATTTTGGAAGGATTAGGAATCCTGGCCAACCTGAAAAACTGCAAGGGTTCAACAAACATTTAGATTTTGGGCTTCTTCCAAAAAAAAAAAATCAGAGGACTTGGCAATGATGGGCCACGTGGTTCCAGCTTTGCTTCAGTCCTCTCCTGCCCCCTCCCTGTATGAGACCCACCTGCCCCTCCAGGCCCTTGAGTCTGGGATCCTGGTCTGCAGATTCAAAAGCCCATTGCTGCTCCACGAGGAAAGTTGGGAACACAAGACTAACTCTTTATCAGGGACTTAAAAGCAGCTTGGAAGCCATTCGGATCAAAAGATATTAGAGCTCAAAGGAAGGATCTACAAAGCGAGAAATCGACAGAAACAACCACAGTTTTCTACCCAAAGCTCTCTGGATTGTTTGCTGGCTCTCAAAGTGGGTGAGCTGTGCACACAAGTATTGTCAGATTTTGATCTGTTCAAGCAAAAGGGACAGTCAGTCCCTCAAATAGCCTGAGAAATGTGTCATTCTCTAGGGTAAGTCATTCTATCCTCTGTGTGTGTGTGTGGATGTACGCAACCAAGTTGATTAAAATCTGATTGACAGCAAATCAGTTCAGGGTATGCTTTACCCACCCCTGTCTCCCTCCACTCTCCCCTCTCCCCAAAGTCCATGGAAAGCAGGATGACAATATAAATCAAAAGCCTTTGTACTACAGCTATCTTTAAGGAGGGGGAAGGCTGGAAAACAGACAAACATGGGTGATGGATTAGAACTGGAGACATTAGTATGAGCTAACGTTTAATTGAATGTAGACACACAGATACATGTAGAAGTAATTACAGATATGTCTCTATATGTGGATTAGGAAGGGTCCCTCTGTTTCTTTGGAGAGATGCTTCTAGGACCCCTGTGGGTCTAAAATCTGCAGGTGGTGAAGGATCTTATATTAAATGATGGAATATTTGCATGTAACCAAAGCATATCTTGTATACTTTACTCATCTCTACATTACCTCTAATACCTTCTGAAGTGCAATACTTCTGACACTTAGTACAATGTAAATACTGTGTAAAGAGTTGTTATGCACTGTGGTTTAGGGAATAATGAAAAAAATCTGTGTACATTGAGTACAGACACAATCATTGTAGGTCTAACCACACAGTATGTATTTCCCTCTGTGATTGATTAACTCTGCAGAAGCACAGGCCGAGGAGAGGGAGGGTCAACTGCAGACACAACGCATTTCACAGCTCTATCTGCTGGAGGGTCGACAGGGAGCAGCAGGCTGCTGGCGGGGAGCACCCTCAGCCTGCAGACCTGGTTTCTGATCCTGTGCTCCAGTAAAAGGAACCAGGGGGTCTTGGGATCATTACTTCTTCTAGGGCCGGGGCAGAGAGCATGCAAGATGCACCCAGAGAGGAGGGGAAAGTCAGAAAGAAATGTCCAAGACACAAAGCCATGGGGTACATCAGAGACTCTGGGGTCAACTAAAAGAGCTCCCAGGGGTCAAAGCTGGAACAATTTGAGCAGCACAAATAAAAAAAATGTAGCAAAACGTTATCAACCAAAGTATCAGAGAAAGATCTATGAGTCCATACTGATAGACAGAGATGATGCAGACATCCCCATGAAATGATATACTAAAAACTTGTTGAATTAGAAAAGATGATCATTGCTTTATAGCAAATGAAAAACTGCATTACCGAAAATGGACACTCTAATCCCATTTTGGTTACAAATAAGGGATAACTACCTAGAGGAGCGAGCATGTAAATATATAGACTTAATGGCGGTGATAGCTGGGCTAAGAGAACGTGCGGATAATTGTTACTTGTGACTTTCAAACGAATTTTTATTTTCTCAGTTTTCTGTAGTGAAGAATGCATTGCTTCTGGAGTTCAGAAGAAGAGCAATGATGTCTAAAATTGCGTTTTTTTTAAAAAAGAGGCCGTGGACTCCCACTCAGGCCCTGGTGACAGACCCCTGTGAGGTAGGATCAATCTTTCCCTTTCTCAAGGTCACTAGAAGGACACATGGCGATCAGCCACAGTGCAGGCGTTTTGTGGCCGAGCACGTCTGGGAAACAGACATTCTAGAACCTTGCAGAGTCCTTTTCTCCAAGGTCCTGCCCTGCCCATCACTGTTCTTAGATGACCCTCAGAGGCCACAGCCCCAGGGCTGCAGCAGGTCACAGCCACGCTGACCGCCGGCCCCGGTTCCTGTGCGGCGGCCTGGAGTCTGCGCGGGCAGCCGGGTCTCAGTAAATGGCTGGTGGCACCCTTAGCAGGGCTTGCCCTGCGTCTTCTCTTGTTCACAGTTCTAAGTTGCGCAGCCTTCTGTTTGGGGCCTGGGAGACTTGCTTCTGTCATTAGGACCCCCCAGCACCTTCAAAGCAGGTCCTTGCCCAGGACCCCAGGTGAGAGGGACACGATGAGTGAGGTGGGGACAGGCATCTGTGCTTTTAAGCTCCACCTCGGTCATCTGTGTGGCTGGGACTGTGGACTACAGCTGCGCACACCACTCGGGTCCCTGCTTGAGGGACAGTGGCAGGAAGGGCCACTTGCAGACCCCAAATGTCTAGAAGACTCCAGATTAGCGATGAAACTCTTTCAGGTCCATGGTAGCATTTCCTCAGGACTTTTGTGGCTTATAGGGGGGAGGGGACAGGCTTAGTTATTCAGACACAGCAGTAGTTGTGACTGAGGAGGGTTAATGCTTTCATACCTTCCTGAGAGAGAGGGAGGGAGAGAGAGAGGGGGAGAGAGGGAGGGAGGGAGGGAGAGCAGGTTACGGGGGAGCCCAAAGATCTGGAAACATCCACGAGGCTACACACATCCCAGCAAGTCCAGACTCCCTTTCCAGAGAACAGCTCGGGAGTGTCTGCAGAGATAACAGCGTATTGCCACAGCCCCTGGAGCTTCTCCTTATCTCAACCGTAATTGATTAATTTTTGGTACACAGCTGGGTCTCTGGTGAGGATGAAGTTTAATTCTGCAAGAGAAACAGTTGCAATTTTGGATGAGCTGCAAGTTCAGAGGTCACAGCTACAGAAGGAGATCCAGATGTAACGTTGGGGATGCCTGGCAGGCCCAACTGGTTCAGCCAAACAGTGCAGGTGGGAGGTGCAGGTGGGCGGTGCAGACCCCCCAGTGAGAGTCACCCCAGGGCAGAAGGAGACAGAATGAGGGCATCAGGAGACAAAGGCAATCCCGAATCCTGGTTTGTGCACCCTGGGGTTCCCCCCTGACTCTGCCATCCAAAGGGCAGGCTTGAACTTGGACCTAGGTGTGGGTCTGTATGTCTTCATTTGGTGTGATGTTACCTGCTACAAAATTCACCTCCTTTGGGCACTAGAGCTTGGCAGGTGGAGTCACAACTGGCTCAAATCCTGTTCTGTCACTTACAGTGGTGTTCTTGGAGGGTTATTCTCCTGGTTCCAGACTCAGTTTCCTCATCTGTAAAATGGGCACAATCCTAGGAGTCATATTGAAGATTAGAGCTGTTGTCTGAAACATACTCAGAATAATAGCCCGTCCATAAACTGCTCTTCCTCAATGCATGTCCCCTGTTTTTATCACCACTTCTTTGAGAATTACTGCAGCACTCTCTCTGGAGGTTGAACTTCAGCTGCTGTCCATGCCAAGAAGAGGATGTTGAGAATCTATCTGGTCTTTCCCAGTCCCAGGGGGTTGGGGCGGGGGAGGAACTTGGCAGCTTGAACTTCAGAATGACCTGAAGTTCACACCTTGGTGGCAGTTGTGACAACCAGTACCTTGCAGGGAGCACATTCGGGCTCCAGGGCAGGCTGCAAACCTGCAGGAAGCAGGACCAGGAAGCAACCTGGAGACTTTGGAAGGAAGCGGTAGAGGAAAGAGACTCGGTGACCTGCTAAACTGGCAGGTGAAGGTCTAGGACTTGGGCTCTGGGTGCTTCTGAGAAAACAGTGGGGCCAGACTGCAGGGGTGCCTGTCCTCCCCTCACAGAACCAGGTAAGGGGAGTTAACCTAGCAGTACTCTGTCCCCAGTGGCTGGCACCCTGCGAGCACTGTCTGTCCTCTGAATGAAGGAATGGAGGAACGAAGTGCAGTGTGTTTCTCAGTGTCCTTTCATACCTCGACTCGTTTAATCGCCATAGCCCTGTGACACAGGCGGAGCAGGAATACCTTGTCTAATTTTGCGAGGTGAACTGGCACAGAACTGGTGACTGGCAAGATTTCAGGTCCGGGACCTCTCAGTGTGCTTCTCCTTCAGCCTGCTGCTTCTAAACTCTCTGTTTGTTTTGCCAGGAGTTAAGGACAATGCGATTTCATCTCCATCTCCAGCCTCGACTTTCCTGGAGTGGATAAAGTCACTTGACCTCCTTGCCAAGCGTCCCCTGGCTACAAAGACAATTATCTCCTCCAGTGCCCCGGAACCGGGACCTTCTGCCCGCGGAGCAGACAGACCTCTCCCTCGGCCTGTGGGCAGCATTAATGAACAGCGGCTGGGAACCCCGAGGCTTTGGCACAGGCGGCCCTGCTGCCAGCAGGGGTGGTGTTGTGTCCCGTCACACTGGCTAATTCAGGGGATTTCTCATTCCCAAGCCAACAGGATGCTGGCCCAGCTGCTGGGAAGGGACATTCTGGTGTCTTCTTCCCAAGTCCTCTAAAGCTGAGAGTGTGCAGATAAGCAAAAGAAAACAATGTAACCACCTGGATTTGCCTTCCTGTGTCTGCACCTGGGAACAGGCCCACAGCGCTCTGTCTGTGGGAAGACACATCATTTCAGAAGCAGGCAGTGCTCTCTGAAGGGGGTTAAGGCAGGAGCCGTTTTCTATGAAAACACATTCCTGCAGTTGAAGAAGATGCTGGAGACCAGATGGAGGGCTAAGAGGCAAGGGTACTGGAAAACTCTTGATTCAAGTGCTTCCCACCCCACCCGCTAGCCACCAGTTTTCCAGTTCAGGTCCCAGATTCAGATGCAAGGTTAGCCGTGAGAAAGCATGTCCTCACTCCAGGTCTCCCTTGGCGCGATCAGCAGACCCTCAAAAGCATCTGTGACTGTAGGTGGGCAGATAACCTTGCCTCTCTGGCTCTCAGCTTTCTTAAGCTGAAACAAAAATGAAACCAGATCCCAGGGAAAGCAGATCTCAGTGTCTGTCAACTCTAGAGGAGATCTCACCAATCTACTAGCAATAAAAGTGCACGTTCTCCAATGGGCAAGTGACATCCTTTTGATTTTCCTAAATTGGGGAAGGTTCTATTTTCATTCAGTCGCCTTGTGGTATGCGTGGAGTGAGGCCATGTGAATACTCTATTGTGATTCCATAGAAAAGGAAACTGGAGCCTGAGCCTTCAAAGCCATCCACAGGTAAGAGGCCAGATTCCAATGCTGGCAGTGGGGCTCCAAGTCTTAACTGGCTGTCAGATGGAGTGACAAGGTCAAAGGGAAACAGAGACTGAACGTCAGAGCTGGAGGACCCTTGAGATGATCTAGTCTAGTCCTCTCATGATGTGAGGAAGGAAGCATGATTCACCTCAGGACACAAAATTAGGGGGCTGGCTGGGATCCCAGCTGCCATTCGGGCTCATCCAATGGAGAAGACTTCAATGTTATCTTGAAAGCCCCAGGGTCTTTACATGCAAGGTGAAAGGACTTCTTTACCTGGGCGGGGTACCCACATCCGGAGTAGCCAAGATCTAAATGACCAAGTCTATGGAAGCAATCATTCCAACGTTCCCAAGAGCTGATGTTTGCTTCTGGAATGGATGTGACATCCAAACAATGGAACCTATCTCTCTCTTTCACTGCCTTTCAGGGCCTCTAAGCAAACACCTTGGTTTGGTTTTGTCTCCCCCACATGGGACTCATCTCTTCTCTGTTCTTCCCTTTTCCCCATTCTGTCTGGGGAGCTGGAGGCCCTGTTCCCTAATCCACTTCATTTTTTAGGATTATTGTTGGTTTCATTCTGGTTTAGATTGTACCCAAATTTCTTAGGACTGACTCAAAAGAAAAAGCATTTTGTTAAAATAGCTGCATTGCTTTTAAACAATTTGTCCTCCTACTCACTTTTTCTTTTTGGAAGACAGAAACTGAATATAGATTTGTGGGAGAGAGATAAAGAGAGAACCGGAGAACACGGGTAGAGAGGAAGAAGGGGAGCGGAGAAGGAGGCTGGGAGAGGGAGGGGAGAGAGCCAGGAGAACAGGAGAGGAGAGAAGGGCAGGGCTGGGAGGCAGGGAGCGGCAGGGAGGGTGCGAGGCCAGGAGACTAACCAGGACCTTTCCCCCTTGTTATTTGCACCTCACGACCAAGATCAGTCTTGTTTATGTCCAAAAGGAGTCATGCACAGTTTGAGGCTAACCCACTGGCCCTAAACACAGAGTTTCATTTAATGAAGGGAAGGAAGGCCCCTTTCTGGTCCCCTGAAGCGGGTCTGGGAAGTCAACGACCTGACCCGGGGAGAAACAAGCACAGGCTCCACTCCACAGGGTATTCCTGCTGACTCTGTTTCCCCATTCACGATGGCACAGCGGGAGGACAGCTCATGCATATTCACATCCCTCCCTTCCAATGCTAAACTTAGCAGGCACCGTGCTCATCCTGAATACCTTCCACCTCCGCCCTGTCATCCCCCCAACCTGTGCACAGGAGCCCGTCTGGCCGTCGCCCCCATGTCCTCACCTCGTCAATAACTATCCTTCACTTATTCCAGTCTCTTCCCACTGACTCATCCTGCCCGCGTTGAGAGAGCAGCCTCCATACCCTCCCCTCCTCCCATTCACTCTGCCATAGTAACAGCCAGCACTGGGGTGTGGCCTCCGTTCCACGCTCCTTCCACTCACAGGTTCCCCGAACCCTCATCACAGCCATCGGGGTGGCTGTTTAACGGATGAGGGAATGGAGGCACAGAAGGGTGAAGTCACTTGTCCTAGGCCACACGGTGGTGGAAGCATGCCTTGACTCCGGAACAGCTGGATGCCCTGTGCCAGGCTTCTAATGCTTGTGTGTGTGTGTGTGTGTGTGTGTGTGTGTGTGTGTGTGTTTAAGGCAAACTGCAGGCAGGAATGAAGGTGAGTAGGCAGGCAGGAAGAGCCAGGAGGAAGAATCATTTCATTCATTTCATTTTCAGTTGTACATCTTGGTTGCTTCCCCCGGGCCTGGGACGGGAACCTCAGTCTTTGGGATGCATGTGGACTGCATTTCAGCTGGAGGCAGTGGGCTTAACCACAACTCCACTAGGGCAGGGCACACCTAATCTTTATCCTAACAACCACCTGTGCATCTGGCTTTCACCAGCACAGTTTGTCTAAGGACCTCCGAACCGCCTTTCCTTCAGACCAGGTCCTTACATGGTGCCCCGGTCTTCTCAGGGATGCTGCTTCCGCCCCCTCTGATTGTTCACGCTTCTCTGTGTCTGCACTCAACGGAGCTTCGTCCTGAGCGCCACCTTGCCGGGTGCCTGCCGGAGTGTGGCTGAGAGGAGACAATCCAGCCAGGGTTGCAGGAGATACCGACCGCCCACCTCCCAGGGCCTCCCGCTGTCTCTCCATCCAGAGGGATTAGCGGTGGTGGGTTGTCCACGATCATCCCATTTCATTTCCATAATGCCCATTAAGGGAGTCACTGATATTCTGTCTACTACAGGAGAAGAAGCCTGGTACCAGGAATGAGAAGTGGCACCCCGAGGTCCCACGGCAGGACAGGCCAGGAGAGCAGCCTCGGTCAGGCCCCTGCACTGCGCATGCATCCTGGCTCCGGGCCCCTGCCGTCCGCGGCCACCGGGCAGGAAGGGCAACATTCCCATCGGGTCTGGGTACTGAGGGGAGGACTATTTATAGATCAATTCTGAAAGCATTTGAATGATTCTGTATTGAACGGTGGCTAAGTGACTGGCACTGAGATAAACACTTTCCAGATATCATGTCATTTTGTTTCCAAGTCCGGGATTACAATTATCCCTCTACAGGTGAGATGTCCACTCTGAGATGAGGTGATTTGCAGAGGGACGAGCCCTGAAACCCGTGCGAGTGCAGATGGGCGCGACTAGCCAGCCCGGCGGGTCTGCGCAGCCCCCAGACCTCCTGCCTGTGAGCCGCAGGCCATCCCCCAGCTGCCCTCGGTCCGGGGGCTGCGAGGAAACCATCTTCTTCCTCTGCTCTGTGCCCATTTGTTTTTTCTTTTTCTTAGTCCAAGAAAAATTGGATCTATCTTGTTTTGTGTACCTAGAAACCCCTTTAAATCCTTCCTGGAGCAAGGTGGGTATAAATCAACACATGTATTATATGTAATTTTGAATCCCAATAGAGCTTCTAACCCAGAGCCAGACACATTCCTCCGTGTATCTTTGAGGAATATTGTCCTAACCTCATCCCTGACTTTCTAGATTCTGAGTCTCTGCTCCCCAGGAGTAGGCGTCCTGCTGTCCTTAGCCACTGTCCAACTTATTATTCTTTTTTTTTTAAAGGAAAGGTGCAGGCAGGAGCAAAGGTAAGCTGAGGCAGGCAGGAAGGGCGAGGAGGAAGAAGCACCTTGTCTTCATTTTATTTAGTTGTTTATCCTGTTCATTTCCAATGGCCTTGGACTGCAAACCGGGGACTCAGGATGTATGTTGGACTGCACCCAACCTCTACTCCACGGTGCCCTGGTTAAGTGCATGATCCCCATTTATAGTTGGGAAAACTGATATACAAAGGAATTGCTTGAAAAAAGTCTTAGGTTATAGGAAGGATCAGAGGGGGAGCGGCGTCAGGACTGCAAACCCAGGCAGTCGGCTGCACAGCCTGAATCCTTACCGACTATTCTATCAGAAGTGACATGAGCAATGGGGCTGCCATGGGGGACTAAGCCCAGGGGGCTCTCAGCTCTGCACGTAGAAGGGAGAGGAGGACCTGGCATGAAGGGGTCCCCGTGAGTGGGTGGCCCCTCGTTGTGTTGATGGCTCAGGCTCGCAGGCTCATCAAAGCCCTCACCAAGGCAAGGCTCCCACTTCTGTCAGATCGAACCAGCTTTGCAGATTTCACTTTCAATCCTGCCAACTTGAAAGTTTTAGCATCTCAGCTGTTTCAGAATTATAAAAGCCTACAAATGCTAAGGTGCTTTTTTTAGAGCTTAAAAAAATGTGTCTTTTCCCCACCATCACATAACAATCTGAAGGGATTTTTAACAGATTCTTGCCAAATGTGTATTTTTAAAGATTGCATTTGGCCAAAGACCAGAAGTGGAAGATCCGGGAGGAACACTGAGGAAGTTCTAAGGCACTTTCACAGAGGAGGGAGGGAGCTCTTTCCTCTCTGCAGAGTCTTAGTCTACTGTGCTGGGTGCCATTGATTTTCTACCTTGGGTGACAGGGTTTCCTTGGGAAGCTGATACTTGAGCTGGTGGATGACCCAAAGGAAATTTGGACTGTGGCCCTGGACAGGGGAGGCCACCATCCAAGCATGACAAGCTCTCAGCTCAGCCATTGTCACCAGGATCCAGATGGATGCTCCATGGACAAAGTGACTGCACCCATTGGATCAGGTGCCAGCTTGATCCTCACTAATTAAGTGTGTGCGTGTATGTGTGTGTGTGTGTGTGTGTGTGTGTGTGTGTGTTTATGTGTCATAGACTCTTCCCCAGTGTGAATCAGCTCAATCATCATTTTGCAGTGTTTCAGCTTCAGATTGCAAACATCCACCAATAAATAGGAGCCTTGCTTTCTAACGAGATAGAGACGTGTGGAAAATAGAATCACTCACAGTAGTGGGGAGCCACAGATGTTTCAGGGAGGCAGCAGGCCCTGCCAAGCACAGACAGCATGTGTGGCCATGAGACAGGGTGCAGAATCCTGCGTGAAAGGGCTGCCCACAGAGTCCAGAAGACAAAGGGATGGAGGCAGGCGGGGTTGGAATCTGGCTGCTTCTTACGAAGACCTGCCTTTCTACGGGACACTACCTTGGAAGTGGTCCAAGAAGATGAATGTTCAGCTGCTACTGGAGCCCTCGTGACCAAAGCAAGGGGAAACAACGCCTCTAAGGAGACGGAAAGACCTGGGTTCAAGTCCCAGTTCCCACACTTCCTAACTGAGTGCCCTGGACAAGTGCCTTAACCTTTTGGGATTTTGGATTTCTCATCTACATAAGGAGATAATAATAGGACTTTCCTGTTGGGTCATTGTGAGGATTTAATTAGAGAATGCAAACAAAGGTCTAAACATAGTTCTTCCTCATAGAAAATGCTTAATAAACAATAACCATCACCACAATCACCATCCATCATCATCACCATCACCCCCATCACCGCCATCATCATCCTTTTTAGCTTTGCAGTCCTAGCAGAGTTATCCTGATTCTGCTAAATTTCATTTTTCTCCTCTGCCACATTATTATGCTTAAGTCACTGAGTTAAGTTAATGTTTATTAACTTCCAGGACAATGCCCACCACATAAGCCCTCAATAAACTCCCCTTAACAAACTTTACTTCAAAGCACCACTGAATTTAATTATTGAAGAATCACACTTCACCCAGTATTATGCAGGTTCCTCCATGACTTGCAATTTAAGAGACATGAATATTGACCATCTGCAAGGAGATGAGCCTCTAATAGACTAAGACAAGATGCTGAGGAGGATGGTTGTACCTACAGAGAGACTGTGAGGTTTAGACAGTGTCAGGAAATTTATTCAAGGTTAACAAGTTGGTTTCCAACCCAGGTCATTCTCACTATAGAGTTGACACTTTTAACCATGACTGTCTATTGTCTGTCATGAGGAAATGGGGAAAGATCAAACCAAGAGTTTTCATTTCTCTTCAGTGATTCAGAAATACTTTAAGAAAGAAAGAGAAGGAGGCAGGGAGAGAGTGTGTGATCTCTGAGTTGTGTGTAGGGGCAATAAACAAATGTCACCTGAATGTCTTGGGGGCCCATTAGCTCCCTTAGCCCCCTGTGAATAGAGAAGACACTTCAGTGGATGTTGAGACCACTTCAAGTACCTCCTAGGTGAGTACTCCTCCTTTGCAGCAGAAGGCAGGTTTTGATGCTGGCAACTGTCCAAGGTGAATGTCAGAGTTCAAGTCACTTTGGAACCTGATAAGACAGTCTCAGCAATGACTTTCTTGGAAGAAATCCGACAGTGGTTAAGAGCACAGCTGTTGAGTCCAGTAGAACTGGAATCAAATCCCAGCTCTCCTGAAAAGGTGCATGACCGTGGACAAGTGACGTCAACTCCCTGGGTGTCAGTTTCCATCTCTGTACATTAATTATACTGTGTCTTACTCCTGGGAGAGTGAAATAAAAACCTGTACTTCAGGACTAGCTTCTTACAGGGGAACCTTCACTAAATGTCTTTACTACTGTTTCTGCTGTATCCAGAGCAATGGCCCCTGGGCAGCAGAGGACACTGGGCACCTGAAACAGGGACTGTGATTCCACTTCATTCTAGGGAACCGTCTTTCAAAGCACAAGTCTTTGAATTGGTGTATGGGGGGAGGGGGGGCTTTTATCTTAATAATTAAGACATTTGCTTCCTAATGCCCTCTACAACCTTTTATGATAATAATCTGCCAACACCTCTTTTTAAGGTTGTAACCCTTTATCTCTATGGATCCAGTAATGTCACTTCTAGGAATCTAGCCTGTAAAAATGAAAGCATCGGCGCATAAGGACACACGTATAAGAGTGACCCAGACCAGAACTAAATGGAAAGACAGTGAGCATTCACCAGTGGGAAATGGTAGGACCCCCCCACATCCCCGCCCCCCAGTGGAATGGTAGGTAGGTACTGAAAAGACGGAGTTAAATCTCTGTCTACGGACTTGGAAGGACATCCATCATGTATTGAGGGAGAAAAGCAATAGCAGACTAATGTTTTCAGTCATTTGATAAAAAAAAAAAAATCCATGCCCCCCTCTCCCTGCGCACGTATGTGTGTGCACTGAGGGTGAAGAGAAGTGCGAAGCAAACACATCTCTGCCGTTAGCGTTTGTTACTCCGGGATGGAGTGCGAGCCGGTGGGAATTCAGCAAGGCGTGTCATTCTCCTGTTTCACTGGTTACAATAAACTGCTGTAACTGATATCTCTTGAAAAGGGAACTTCATCTGTATTTTTAGTCTGAAGAAAACAAATAATGATGTGAAGGAAGCTTGTAATACAGGAGATCACAGAACTAGGATAGCGAGACCACCTGGGGTCTCTCTACCTGTTGTTTGCTGATGATTGCTTACCTGGAAAAGCAAATGAAATGAATTACATTACTGAGATTGTGTTCCCAGGGCCCAAAGGGACCTGAATTCTGATATTCTCCTTAAACAAGTCCTGCTTCTGTGGTGAAGGAGGAGTGCTCACCTGTAAGGTGTTTGAAGTGGTCTCAGGAGTCACTTAAGGGCCTTCCCTATTCACAGGGAGCTCATGGGCTCCTAGGCCATTTGATTTACCTGTTTTCTACCTCATGCCACAACTCAGAATCTCTCTTTCTCTCTCTCTCTCTCTCTCTCTCTCTCTCTCTCTCTCTCTCTCTCTCTCTCTCTCTCTCTCTCTCTCTCTCCCCCTGCAACTCTATCACATAACTATGCACCTGTCAGCTTCCTGTGTCCAGGCTTCCTTATCCAGAAGGGATTCCATGAGAGAGAAATAAGCCAACAGCCAGTATTAGGGGAAACACTGAGATGTAACTTGTTCTGAAGTGAGTTCTCCTCAGATGAATCTTCGGACCAAGCTTAGCCACTTCTTTCCCCAGGAGCTACCCTCTGAACCGTTTCCTCTTCAGTGGTTTTATCAATGGCTGAGTAAGAAGCACAGGGGCGAGTAGGCAATCATGTTGGTGGATTCTACATAGCTGGGAGGTCCCTGACTGCTGGGTGGCAGTAAGGGTGCCAGAGGCCCTCTTCAGTCACACCTGCCAGTCTGAGCAAGATGAAAATGTAGATCTGGGTTTGAGACGTCTCAAGAGCAGAGACGTATAGCTCAAAATGACATTTGGCGAGCTGCCCTCAAACAGTTCCTTCCAGCTTCTTCGAAAATACATAAAAATCCAGAAAGAGATGAAAACTGAAAGCCTAAAAATTGAAGACGGAAAGACGACTTAATGGCACAATCTTGGAAGAAATAGGATCAACTGTAACCACAGTTGGAGACAAAATAGAGAAGAAAAAAGACTTGGAAGAAAATAAACTACAAGGCTCACACTGTTTAACTCTACACAAAAAACATTTGTACATTTCTAGGAAGTGAATGATTTTCTAGGAAACAACAATAATTAAAAAAATAAAAAATACTGATAACAGACAAAAAATACATGAAAGAAGTCATTAAGGAACTGCCTTCACAAAAGCCCTAGGCCCAGAGGGTTTTATATGAAATTTTCCATGCTGTTTAATCTATTTCAGAGCATAGGAAATCACTTTAAGCTACTACAACTCTGATATTAAAACTTAACACAAAATATCATACCAAGGCAAACTACAGAGAAATTTGATTTATAGAGAAAAATCTCACCTTGTCTATTAGCAAAAGGATTTCACATTATATTATCAACATAGAATAGATCTACAAAGGACTTATTACAAGAACAAGAGATAGTTTGCAAGACCTAGCCTATCAATAAACCAAAGGAAGAAAAGCTGGTCATTTCAATAGATATCTCAAACTGTAAACCTCCATTGCCAATTAAAATCTTTAATAGAAATCTCCATAGTGTGATGAAGAAAACCTTTATAAACCAATAACAAATTGCATGCTTTTTAGTGAAAATCTAGAACAGTTGTAGGGGAGAAGAGATCACCTCAGGAATTTGCTAAAGTAGAATACTAGGTTTGCATAAATTGTCAGGTTTATGCCCATGTCTGTAATCTTACTTCAAGAAATACTGCCCGAATGGCATTACAATTACAATTAGGAGCAAGGTAAGGTGATCTATCCACTACTTGCAGATGATATGATTCTTTCTCTGGAAAACCAAATGAAATAATTACAATACAAATAGCAAGAGTAAGAAAATTTAAGCCACTTACAAAGAGATGATTAAGGATCAATAGCTTTCTCACATACCAGTCATACCAACCACCAGAAAATATCCTAGGAAATACTACTCATTAATATTAGCAACCAAAGACATAAAAGTTACCTAAAAATCATGTACCCAATCAAAGTACAGATTTGAATGAGGAAAATGGCACAACTTCTTTCAGAGACATAATAGAAAAATGTTAATCAATGGGCAACATATATTATATATATATATATTTAAATGGGGGAAGGTTCAGTGTTCTATGGATATCAACCATACTCAACTAAGCCTATTGATTAAAGTTTTATTAATATTCCATTATTTGTGAACTTGACAGAAAGGTCAGAATATTTGCTGAGAAAACCAAAACATAGGAACCAAGAAGATGGTGATAAAGAAACATGAGCGAACCTACCCTTCTGGTATTATATTATTAACATATTGATGCATAATACATTATTGTATTTATTAATACAGCTATATTCAAACAACAGTATGGTAGAACCTCAGACATAGAAATATAGATGAAAAAGAAGAGAAAGTCCAGAAAAAGACACAGATCTACTATGTATGTATGTGCATTTAATAAAAGATAAAGGTCATAATTCAACACAAGAGGAAGGAACTCTTTCATAATTCATAAAGAGCTTCATTTGCTGCTTAAATATCTAGACCAGCTTTGTGTCCAAGTTCTTGAGATCCTCCTTTTTGCCTACAGCAGACACAGAAAGAAAGAAAGAATGACAGAAAGATGGAGGTAGAAAGGGGTTGCGTGTTCAGAATGAGCCTGCCGTGAGCCTGTGTGGGATCCAGGACAGCGTGGCTTCCTAAAGATTTACTAAATGTTCTTAGGCTACATTATTGCAGGGTCAGAAAGATGCTGGGTTTCTACTCCCAGTCCACCTTCACCATTTATGTGACGTCTGACCTAGAACAAATCACCCAGTTCACTTGAACCTCAATTTCCACATCAGAAAATGGGGACCATGTCCCCAGGTCCTGTCTCATTCACAAAGCTGGGAGGAAAGGTGAAGCCGTGTGTAAAAGCCCTGTGTCCCTGTGAAGAGTTGAGGGACAGTGGGTGTCTGGGACCCTGTCCTAATTTAGCCTCAAGACGCTGGGCTATGGGAAAAGCTGCCTGAAACTGCATTGTGACTTCATCACCTTTCATCCATGGGTCTTTGAGAAGGGTACTTCCCTGCTCAGTACTTTGGTTTTGTTATTTATTTCTTGGGTAAATTACCAAATTCATATTACTCTATTTTGGCTTTCCTCATTAGTAAAAAATAAGGATGATAAGAAGAGACTCTATCTTAAAAGATAGTTAAGAGGAGAAAACGGAAAACAAACAAACAATGCAGGTGCTAAGGACAGTGCCTGACATGGATAGCTGAGCAATAACGCTTCTCCTTTATCATATAGTTATTCTGGGAACCTCTGCCTCTTCCATTCCAAGGCTGCAGTAAGCACACTCAGGCCAACCATCTTGGGACCTCTGCTCTACAGCGGTTGGTTCATTCGTGGTCATATGACTTAATGAGAGTCAATGAAACACAAAGAGACTTTTACTTGCTGGGGAAGAAACCCAGCAAGTATGTAGGGTTCAAGCATAGAAAAAAATATATCCATGAGAGATGCTTGTCTCCCTGAGTCTCTTATCCCTACTCCGAAATTGAGTCAATAAAGAGGGAGCAAAGAAAACAATGGTAAGCGATGTGAATTTGACCCGTGTCAAGTCATACTCTCACTATTTAGGTACGTGAGTCTCTCTCTCTCCAGTTGGTATTGGTTTTTCATTTACAACAGAACAAGGCAATACAATATTCATACTGTATGACCATGACCTTAGACAAAATGTTCCCCAGTTCTCCAGAACAGACAGGGTCTTGTTATTAACATAAACTCAGAAGTTAGTACATTTTCCCTCCTCAGTGTGTGGTCCCACAATTATGAATGATGGTCCTTCGTCTGAAGGATGGGTATTTTAACGACGAAAACAGCAGTGCCCTTTTCCAAATTCTGGTTGAGCGCACCAGGCCAGAGACAAGTCAAGAGCTTCGAGCTCATGACCTTCAAGCAGCAGCCCCAGGGCTGGAATGGAAATTAGTCAGAAACCAGCATTTCAGTTTTCCAAAGGTCACCATTTATGAAATGATGCTTTCATGTTCACCCCAAACAGGAGGAGAAGTCAGAAATGGAAGGAGAGGGGACTGAAATGACAGTTAATGTCCAACTTGCTTTCCACGACCCGGGAAGCTCACACTGCGCCCAATTAGTCCACCAGTGACCTCTCGTTGCTGCAGTCAGACTGTTAACATCAGTTAATCTGTCACACGGAACCTCATCAAATGACCTTTCACTGATGGTCTCTGCCAGAATTAGCAGAGGTTGCAATGTACACGTTTGATCGTCTTGATCAAAAAGTATAACTGCACCTTTGGGGAAGTCATTCAATAAGACAACCTTATAAGCTCTAGAGGGGCGTATTCGGTGGCCCTCTTAGCCCCACCATGTGACTATTAGGAAGCTGCAAATTCAACACATTCAAATTGGAACTCCCCATCTCCCCCCTGCAAACTTGCCACCTGCAGAATGCCTCACTGTCCACACCAAGGTTAAAGTCAGTAACATGGGTGTTCCCTGTTGATTCCAGCTGGTAAGCATCTTCCAAAGTGATGGCTGAAGTCTCCATCACCTGACCCCTCTCAGTAGGGAAATTCATCATTACAGCTGGATGACTGCCTTCAGGCCTCCTCACCGGTTTTCAGACATTCCCTTTCCAACTCCAGCCAGAATCAGTCTCCAAAATGACAACTTTATCATGTCAGATTTTTAAAGTCCTCCTTTGAACTTTCCAAGGGTTTCTGTTGTCCCCAGGATAAAGTCTAGCTTGATACACCTGCCAAGAATCGGCATGACTTAACCCCTGTCTACTTCCTGGCTCTCAATCTTTGCCCTTCTCTGCACTTACCTCACCTGTGAGTGCCTTCCTCCTTCCATCACCAGGTAGTTTGCTTTCTCTGTCACCCCATGCTCTCTCTAACCTCCAGACCTTGTTATGTGCTGTCCTGCTTCTGGGAACATGACTCCACCTTCAGTTCTCCCATCCATCTCACTTCAACTCCTATGAGAATTATGATTTTGGGGGCGGACAATTCTCCATCCAGGAGGCAGGTTTGTGATTCAGGGAGAAAGACATGGCATCCTATCATTTGAATTCAAATTCAGATAATAGCTAGGTACATGACCTTGGACTAGTTACTGAACCTCTCTGTTTTCTAGTCTGTAGAATGGGAATGACAAAGCCCATTATAAGGGTCAAGCGTGGGCATATGAATGACCTAGAATAGTAGCTGGAACATAAACTCTCTAAGGACATTAAATACCATTATTTTACTTGCTATACATACATGCTGCCAAAGGCTGTGTCTTTGGTTCTATTCTCTTATTTTTTAAACTCTCATTGGAGACTCCTATTCACACCCAAGGCTCCACTTTTTTTCAATTGAAGGGATATTGCATGTTGACATTAACTTGTTTTGAGGTATACATAACTGCTATGTTACATTTACATATAGCACAGTAGGCTTACAAGTATTCCCCTTTTTCCTCTCCCTCCATTTACAGTTCATTGGCTTTAGTTGGGTTCCCCTACCTTCCCCCGACCATGGACTCAGTGCTGGAAGACAAAAAGGCAAATCAAAGGTATGGAAGTGAACGCTCCACCTTTTTTTGCCACTGAAGATTCCCAAGTGCATCTTTCCAGATCAGATGTTCTTCCAAACTTCTAGAGTCTCTTACGGGGGTTATTGCAATCACCCTCTGGTTTATCTCCCTGCTCTGATCATTTGTCTCTAAATCTGGTTCCCTATGGCGCCCAACTGTACTTTGATAAACGCCATTTCAGATCATGTGACTCCTCTGTTTGCAGTCCTTCAGTGGTTCCTGTCACCTTCCAGTGAGGGCTCCTGTCACCTTCCAGTGAGGCTCCCATCACCTTCCAGTGAGGGCTCCCGTCACCTTCCAGTGAGGGCTCCTGTCACCTTCCAGTGAGGCTCCCGTCACCTTCCAGTGAGGGCTCCCAACCTCATCACTACTGACATTTGGGATTGGATCACTCTTCGTGGTAGAACTGTCCTGTGCATTCAGGATGTGGAATACTGTCCCTGGTCTCACCCACTAGATGCTAGTCTTCCTCCCTCAGACCCTTCTTCAAATCATGACAACAAGATATCGCCAAGTGTTCCCTTGGGGGCAAAATTACTCCCTGTTGAGACTCCCTCGGGTCATTCTTGAGTCACAGGCTCATCCTGAGAGCCAGGAGAATTTATGTGCCAGCACTATGCTAGGTCACATCCCGGCCCACGCTTGCCCCTTACCTCAAGCCACAGGGACAAAGAATGGAATGATAGTGTGAAAAACAACCCAGACAGAAATCTGAATACTGTCACCAGAAGAAGGGAGGATGAATGTGGGCTGAAAAAACCACACCCAAACCACACCTGGTAGCGCCCACAAGCCAACTTCCTACTTCCCATTTCCCTCCCCCAGGCCACTGCCCTGCACAAAGAGGGGCCAGGAGAAAGGTTTGTCCAGTCACTGCCTGCTAATCTGAAAGGGATTAGATTTCCTCAACTCTCCATCTTCACACCAGGTCTCTTTTAATTATAGAAAGAAGGTAGACAATTGTTTTTAAACAAAGAAGCAGGCAAGAATGAAGACGAGCAAGCAGGTAGACAGGAAGACAGAGGTGGAAGCATTTTTATTTATTTTATTTAGTCCTTCATCTTGGTTGTCTTTCCTGGCCCAGGCATAGGAACCCAGTTCCTTGGGATGTATGTGGTCTACGCTCAGCTGGAGCCAGGGGACCTAACTACTACTCCTCCACAGTGTGCCGGAAGGTAGACAGTTTATAAACTCAAACTCCCGTCCAGCAAAACCCTGAGGAATCACAGCACAGTTTCCTACACTTGCTTTGTCTCTCATGTAAGGCATCATCACGGACCTGAGCCTTCACCTCCTTGTGGAGTCGTGGCTAAGCTTTGTCGTGCCTGAGAACAAAGACACAAGACGTGATAAATCCTCCAGACCCTGTCAAGCTCTCCACCAGCGGGGTTGCATTTTAATCAAAGACGCCTCTTTCCATGCCCGCTGGAATCTCACGTTGCCTCTTGTGTCCCAGGGATGGTGGAACAATGGCTTAGCTCGCGGCCACTAAAGAGAACTTAGCACAGAGAGAACAGAGTTACCCGGGGACTGTTTCATCTCCCAGTGGAGAAGAAAAGCAGAACTAGAAGGAAATCTTCTGACACGAGTAGGAAAATGGCTCCTTCCATTTCTCTCCTTACCCATTTGAAGTTTGTCAGTGGAATTCAAGCTGTAGCAGTTTCTTCTTCTTTTTTTTTTTTTTTTTGCAGGAGGGGTCTGAGAATTCCTTTACATGTGTGCAAATTATGCTACTGTGGTGTATGTGGGTTACAGCTAACAAAATTTCTTGTATCAGGAAATACAACTCAAAAACTAAAAAATTTGTTTATTTTAACATTGATTTGTAAATCATGATAAACCCAATTGCAGGGTAACACAAATAAAATATTCACATGAAAAATAACTACGTTTTTGACAACAAAAAAGTGAGAAGAGAGGCATTTACTTTTATATTTTTTGCAAATCTCTGTAGGGTCTGGCTTCATAGGCAGACAGATTCTTACATTTGCTTCTGCATTTGAGCTGTTGCCGTATGTGTTTGTTGATGTGTATGAAGAAAATCTAACCTGTGCACATTTGACTGGCAAAGAGGCTGCCTGAATATCCAGTGCAGAGAATCGTAGATGCTTTTCTTTGTATTACACCAAAACTCAACAAGTGGTCATTTCTGAAAGGCTAGTTTCAGTGGAACCTGAAACCCTGTTAATTCACTTTTCATGCTCTAGTATGTTACAATCCATTGCTCTAGTTCTGCTCTTTGAATGACTCTCAGCCCAATGACAATTTTGTTGCCTTGTGCATGGGTCATTTGGAAAATAGATATTTCCTAAGTTATTCAGATCTTCCGAATTTGGCACATTTTATTACACATTATTAAAAAAAAATAAAGAACAGCGCGTCCTGGTTTAGCGGTGGTTAGGGCAATCGCCAGTTGCCTCTGAAGGAACAAGACACATACCCCCGGGTTTGAGTCCCGGGTCTGGGGGGGAAACACCCAGTGTGAGCAACTAAATAGAAAAAATAAAGATGCTCCCTCCTCCTCGCTCTTCCTACCTGCCTGCCTACTCACCTTCATTCCTGCCTGCACCTTTCCTAAAAAAAAAAAAAAATAATCACATTCACTCCTGTGGGCAGATACAAGAACAATTTTAATTTTTACTTGAAACCTTGAATTTCATCGTTGGCAGCAATACATACTGTCAGTCGCTTTCCTTGAAGTGACAGGCTCACTTAGCTCATTTTTGAGAAGACTTCTGCCAAAGCCCCAAGCCTGAACAACCATAATTTGCCTGTCAGCTGTTCTTTCAAGTAAATATGGTGTTCCAGGAAAACAAAAGCAGCTAGTTCAGCTCGCAACTCAGTTGCATAAGCGCATTTGTAACATAGAAGTTTCGAGATTTAATCCCCTTTGAGAAAACGAATACTCTCTTTTTTTTAACCACCTCGCCGAAGACATTGCACAGTGAACCCAGCATTTCCTTCACTGCAAATAATGGTCAGGAGCCCAGTGACAACCAGTATAACCTGGTGCCACTGACTGACTGTGTTCAGGCTCCATTGGCTGCTTTTGGACTGCAAATAAGTGTCAGCTCAGCGAAAAAGGCCACACCCATATTATTACTATAAAATCTCTTGGACCTTGCAGGGCTATAGACTCAGAAGTAATGACATCATTTTTCAGATCAAAAAGACTCAACAGCGAATCCTCTTTCTCCCACTCACCGGCTGATGATTTGCAAGTACTACTTCTGAGTGTCATTCGCACATCAGTAAAATGGGTGCCATCCTCTAAAGGGCACTTGGGAGAACAAAGTGAGAGAATGCCTGAAAACACTCAGTCTGCCCTCACACCGGTTGCTGATGGTTCCCCAAAGTAGCTTCTCTGGGAGATACTCAACTAGAGTTCCTCAGGTCTTGCCCACCCTCATCAGTTGGTATTAAAGGAATCAGGTCGAAGACATGACAGCAAAAATCCTGAGTCTGGTTGCCCGGTAGGGTCTCCTCAGATATGTCACTGGGATTGTCTCAGTCTTATTGAGGCGTGTGATGACTCCTGGGGACTAACAGCAGGGCTGACCACGACCCAGATGATTCCTTGCTGTTTGCTGGTGGAACAGGCAGATGGGCAGAGTCTGCCTTATCTGTTTCAGTACGGAAAGATGATAGTGCTCAAAGCCAAAACGTGCCCGACACTGTGCTAAGTTCTTAGCACACGAAATGCCGCCACCTCATGAGTCAGGACCAGAACAATCGCCTTTTCACAACGAGGACACGGACACATAGAGAGGTTAAGTAACTTGCTCAAAGTGACACCGGTGTCCCTGCTTGTCCTGGGATTTGAACCCAAGCAACCCTACTATAGAGGCTGAGTTTTCATCCACCACACAGCACTGAGGAAACAGGAAAATGAGAGGAGTGATGTTTGCAGAAGATCCCTTTGCCACCAAAGGATTTCTGTTTTTAAAAAGGCCAATTTTGCTGTGAAATGACCTGTTAAAAACCGTTTGAGTCCATCAGAAACTCCAGGAAAAAAAAAGAAAACTGTATCCAAAAGCCCAAAAGCAATGCAAGCAAATATGTGTGTCTGTGCGTGTTTGTGTGTGCATGTGTGTATATATATGGTGTGTTTTTGAATAATTAGTTAAGTGTGAGGAAGGAGATTCTCCTTGGATATTTTTCTTTGAATGACTTAGAGATAATGATGCTGAGGCCACGAAGAGGAAAATGTAATCCCAGAAAATAATTTAGCTTTGCAGTGAGCGTTTTCTCATAACCGTGATCGCGCGCACTGGTCGTCGGACTTCAGAAAGCATGTACAGCCCCCGCTCCAGAGGCATTGGTGTCATTATGGACTAGGATGTCGTGGAATGAATCTGGACCATGGAAAAGTCAAAGTGCAGTCACACAAGTGGGGGTGGGGTGGGATGTGGCACTTCTGCTCCCTAAAGTGGGGAGCTAAGACATTCTAATCCAGATAGAGAAAGAAAGGAAGATGTATGTTATTTTTAGAAATTAGAAAGGTAATAGAGAGGGTGGAGTGAATTAGCTAAATTCTCACCTATTATGACAGGAAGTCAGCAGAAGATTAATCAAGGAAGAGAGGGATAAATGTGTTATTCGGAGACATGTACATCACCACCAGAAGCAACAATTGACGGCTGATTCGAAAGAGCTTGCTCTGAGGAGAAGGACTTGGGGGTGAGGATGAGGATGAGTGAACCCTCCCTGAGATGGAGACTTGTTATTACAAGCCTTCTAGATGATTCGATTTTTAAATCATGTGCCTGGTTTAATGTCTTAATAAACTGTATAATGACTTTTGAGTAAATGATGAAGAATTTACAATTGAAGAGAAAAATATACCCTTTCTAATCTCTTTGATTTGGTCGAGCAGAAAAACGGAGAAATGATAGTTATTAGATATTCTCCAAGCTGGAAGTAGCAGTCATTTGGGAGCAAGATGAGACGGTAGTGAAGAAACAGGGGAAAGCTCGCCTGTGTATTATTTTAGGAGTTTATATTGGGCGCACCCTGGTGGAGTAGTGGTTTGGTCTTCCTCCCAACATCCCAAGGGTCGGGGTTCATGTCTCAGGCAATAAATAAAATGCTGTTTCCTCCTCCCTCTTACTGCCTGCTTGCCTACTCATCATCTTTCCTGCCTGCGGCTTAAAAAAAGTTCATCATGGGAATATGCTTTTGTATTACTTTTATATTAAAAGCATTATTTTTAATTGAGGTGCCATTGATTACAAGCTTTAGGGGTGCAGGTTCATTCTTCATCAAGTACATGATGACCCAGCAAGCTCACCACCAAATTGCTGAAGGTCTCCACCACCTATTAACAGTGTTTTTATTAAGAAAATATCTTAGGAAAAATATGGCTCTCAAAAGAACATGACAAAAAAGAAAATATCCAGAATTATTTGAAAAAAAAAAAAAAAAGAACTTTCAAAAATTTTAAATGAGAGAGAGAGGAAAAAAAATGTATACTCGTTCTATTTGTCTCCATGGAATTCTAGAGGGAAGCCCTTGTCCAGGCCTGCTCCTCTCTCCTCTCTGCTTAAGCGTAAGAAACCTGAAGCTCTGGATTCATTTCCATGCCAGCCCAGTCCAGTGAGGCCAGCTCCGTTCTCCTCTCTGTACTCTACAAAGCCTTTGAGTGCTTCTGGCAAATGTGTTTTGAGTACCTATTGGAGGTATGGCAGGTACCTTGGGGACATTCCTGTGACAAGCCCTCACCCTCTCTAATCCAGAGCCCCTCGCTCTAGGCTCCAGGTGCGTCCTGCTCTCTTCACTGGGGACACTTCTCAGCATCTTCCTACACAACTGTCAACTTACCAAAGACAGGAATTGTTCTGCTTCATGCTCTGTGACCCCTCAGCACCAAGTGCAGTGTCTAGCACAGAGTAGGTGTGCAAAACCTATTTGGAGAGCAGGAGACCCAGACTGGAGGTCCCCCATCCCCACACCAATGCACGCAGCTCATGTCACCCCTCTCATTGCATCTGCAGGCCAAGGAGGGGAGCTGCCTGGGGAGAATATGCCAGCTTGGAATGGTAAGGGGGAGAATCTGTGAGTTAGGAGAGTTAGGAAGGGGCTGCTCAAGAGGAGTGATGATTCTAAGAGCTTTACAAGGTGCAGTAAGCATTAGAAACCTCCACACTGGCATTCTTTATTTCCCCCATGCTCCCCCAGGGAGAAATAAAATACTGAAAACAATAAGGGACCAGGGGCTTGTCTTCAGAACAAGAAGGCAGGGCAGAAGATATGCTGCTCCAGTGTCTTCAGTCTTACAGAGGCAAAGGCGAAAGCGTTAGAGACTAGAGCTGCACCTTTTGCCCGTGGGAAGCCAGGGAGGTCAGAGGACTAAGTGTTTCTTATATCAAACAGCAAATCATGTGCTGAGGAGAAGTCTCAGACATGGCAAACTCAAGAATACGCCATTCCAGGGCACAATCCACCAAAAGCTTCCAGTTGGCTCAGAGTCAAACATTCACAACTTCCTTCAAGTTCCTACATGATCTGGTTTCCAGAACTGTCAGTTGCCCTTCTGCTCCTCAGCTTTTCAACCACACTGACTTTCCTGCTCCTTGAACATCCCCGCACACCCCCACCTCAGGGCCTTTGCACTTGCTGTTCCTCCTGCCTGAATTCTTTTCCACCTGAGAGTCACTTGACTTGTTTCCTCTCCTCCTTCTATTTGAGTTAAATGTCACCTCCACGAGGAAGCCTACCTTGATTGCACTATTAATAATTCCATGCCCCTCTCTCACTTACCATATCTTCTCACTTGGTAAAGATCCAAAGTCCTGGGCTCAAACTCTCCATTTTCTGTGCCAATGAGATATACTGCAGCCCCAGGGACTCTCCCTGGAAAATCATCTATGTGGGTAGCCCACACGGAATTTTCCTTGGTTCAGACCTTATTATCTCTTGGATCCCAAGGCCTGCCATCTCTCCAGGACTCAGGAGTGAAGCTGTCACTCAGCATGGTGTGAACAAGCAGCAAAGAGCAATTATGATGCTATGCCATGGACCTTTGACTCAGATTAACATCATTGCCTTTTGATTTTATCTTTTTATTTTTCTCTAAACACTTAGAGCATTTTGCTCACAAGCCAGACATGTTTTTGGTGAAAAGCAATATTTTGAAAACCAGGATTCACTTAGGAGTATGTATTTCAAGACAGTTAAAGTAGATAAACAGCTAATTGGTTCCTCTGTCCTATAATTTGCAAAGGGTCAAAACAATTTGTTGTAAATAGGCATCTATATTAACTGCTCTATGCCGAAAGCAATTTCCACAGGTGATAGTAGAATTTTGTAATAGATGAGGTGGTAGAAGACGCCTCACCAGTTACCCATGATTTTTTGAATCCTTTTAATTTGACAGGCAGTTATTATTGTATTCCAAGGCAACTATGCATGATACCGAATAGCATATGCGGGAGAATACAGAGTGGTTGAAATTCCATTTCCAAAACATGCAGGTAACCAAATATGTGTAGAATCTTAAGCACAAGAAATAGAAACAGTATTTGCTGGATCTGTACACAATATGTCCACACAGCATGTATTTTCTTTTTCTCTCTCCCCAAGTTTGCACCCAGGGGATTGAGGGAATGTTTAACAGGAGACTGTTGGACTACTATGGATAATCTTTGAGGGAAAAATGAAATGAAGGGTGGACAAATGACATGCAGAATTTTCGAATCTGTGAAGTCACACTCCCTCAAATGAAAGGCTGCGGAATTTTCCACCAAACATTGTGTCAAGAAATATAGGACATATTATTTAAAAAGTGGATTGTAAGCACGTAGAGCAGGACAGGGATTGTTAGGGGTTCTCCTGGCCTCACTAGGAGAGGCTGAAAGTGACTGAAACACCTCTATTTAACAAACACAGTCAATGTATGTTTATTTAGCATCTACTATGATTCAGGCTATGGTTTTATGTTGGTGATTCAGAGAAATATGGTGGAAAAGAGTATTTGAATGGAAACAGGATGATGGATAATATTTCTTCCAACACACAGGTTAAAAGGTAGAGAGATGGTGCTAGGTTTTGCCCTGATTGCATCCTAGCTGTCTAGTTCTGACCTACTCAACCCAAGGTCACTACAAATTAGACCAGGAGGTACATCAGTCTATTGCATGGCTGGTGGCTATTTAGTACTTTTCAAAGATGGTTTTGGTCCTCTTGAATGCTGCATGAGAATCAGGAATCAAACCCCCTTGATAACAGAATTATTGAAATCAGAAACTTTGATTCTTGCCCAACACAGAGTCTAAAGCCCAAAGAAGCCATATAAATGATGTACCCAAGTTTACTTTCCAGGATGTGGGACAGTCATGGACCTAATGGCATCCCCAAGTCTGCGAATACTCGACTCCAATGTAAAAGATGCAAGAATCTCCACTAGTTTGTTCTCTTGTGTCCAGTTAGAGTCTTTGGGAAAGAAACTGTTCTTCCCACTTCCAAATGATCGGTGTTACCTTTGAAAAATCATATTAGCTCCCCAGAGGTAGTGTTTCTTTGCAATCCACTGTTGCACTGTCTGAATCTTGCTAGATTTGCTATTTGTTTTCCTTGACCTTGCTTTCTGGATTTGAAATAAAAACAGGCAACAATGAGATATCACCTCACACCTGTTAGGATGGCTATTATCAAAAAAATAAGAGGATGTGGAGAAAAGGGAATTCTTGTGAACTGTTGGTGGGAATCTAAATTGGTGGAGTCCCTGTGGAAAACAGCATGGAGCATCCTGAGAAATTAAGAACAGAACTATCATATGATCGAAACATTCTGTGTGTGGGGAGTATAAAATATACAGGCAGCCCTGTGTTCACAGCATTATTACTAATAGCTAAGGTATGAAAACAACTGAATGTCCATCAATGGATAAATGGCTACGGAAGGTGTGACATACATACGTACTACACACGAGTGAATACTACTTAGTCACAAAAAAAGAAATATTACAACAACGTGGATGGACCTTGAGGGTATTGAAGTGAGTCAGAAGGAGAAAGACAATAAATGTATAATTTCACTCATCTGTGGAATATAAAGAAAAAAAAAAACGAATGAACAAGTAAAACCAAGTCTTAGATACAGAGAACAGATTTGTGGTACAGAGACAGGGATTATGGTGGATGAATTGGGGAAAGGGGGTCAGCTGTCTGGGTTATGGCGGATGGAAACTAGACTTTGGGTGGTAATCACGATGTAGTGTAAATGATGTCAAATTACACTCCAGTACATCTGAAACTTATATAACGTTATAAACCAATACCGCCTCAGTTAACATTTATTTCTGTAAAAGAAATATTGCAAAATCAGAAGCTAATCAGTAAATTATAGGGTGGAGAAGAAGGCATATCATTTAGTTAGAACAAAAATGATCCCAATTAAAATACTTGCCATAAATTAAAACTAAACATTGATAAGCTACAGAAAATTGGCAAAGGTTGGGTTAATTCTTTTCCACAGTATTCCAGTTATTGAATGGCTCAGAATTGATGATGATACCAAGCTTTCCTTGACACAGGAGTGGGAAACCAGAGAGGCCCACCCCACCTGGCCTGGGTCCTTACATTAAGGCAGTTCAGGTGGAGCTTGGACGGAGCTACTAGTTCAAGTCCAGTCTTGCTACTACTAGCAGGTGCTTTTGTGCCAGTTCCCCTCCTTCTCTGAGCTCCAGGCTCCTTGTTGGTGAAACAGGCCTACTAGTAGTACATGAGCTATTATGAGACTCAGATGGACCCATTTAGATTAAGTGTGCATCCAAGTGCAAGGAGCAGTGATCACAGGCAGAAAAGGTAGGAGTTCAGGCTCTGCCTCTGACAAATCATGTGCTTCTCTGGATCTTTGTTCTCTTGTTTATAAAATGGGGATAGTAGTGTCTACCTCATGAAGAAGTCACAAGGATTTGACAAGTGCTTGCTTAAAACAGTGCCTAGCATGTGGTATGTGTCTGTTAAATAAATAAAATTATGAATGCTTAGCCTGCCCCAATAATCAGGTCTTGGCATACAGGATGGTGTTTATTAAGTGATAGCTCTTTATTATTTTTACTATTTCCTTGACAACTCTTTCTAGGTTCTCATGCTCCATACTCTCCTTCTACAGCTTGCTAGGTGCCTTACCTGGTTATTGATCGTAGGAAGGAGAACAGACCTACCCCAGAAGTGGGTTCCCTGCTATAAACCCAGGAAGAGCTCACACATGAGTCTCCTGCCTTATAGGAACTCTCTTAAGCTGGAGAGCTTCTAGTCTAGACTTTGCTATTCATCAGCCTCTCTTTGGAGCAAGACTCGGGAGATCTTCAGATGCTAGTCAAATCCTGAGCGTCTTTCTCTTCTTTCATCTCAATTTCATTTTTGCTTTTTAAAAATTTTCCCTGGCTCCTCTATCCCATTCCCTGTAAGTGTTAATGTTACTTAGTGTTCTGTCATTTCCCCTCTGTGTATTCACTGGGTGTCTCTGGCATTTCTTCTGCACATTGATGTCTTCAATTATCGTCCATGTTTGGATGACCCTAAGTGTCCATCTAGGTTTTATCTCTGTTTTAAGCTCTATATTATGATTCTTAATTATCAGTGATTCTTAACTTTTTAGAAGATGACACTTCATGAAAGTGCCTTTTCACATCATATTTATCAAGAATGTTCTTGAGCATGTGGACCTCATCCTTGGAATTATATGCAGGAGTACCTCAATGTAGAATCAGCCTGTGTTCTTCTCCTCGAACCATGCACCTTGGTCCAGAATTGATTCTAGCCAAAGACAAAGCTACTATATGGGCCAACCTCAGGCTCAGCAGCATGGAGCTATGCATGGCCAGTGATGGAAGCCATGTGGAATACAACTAATAATTAACAATAATAATTAACAACTAATAACAACTCCCTGTTGCAGACTGACATTTCTTCACCCTCACCCACCCTGTAACCGTGTCTGATTGGGTCTATCTTTGATCAATGTTCCCTTCTTTTCTTTTCTGTTAGATCACTGTCTCCCAAAGCTTTCTTTTCTTACCAACCCCAGTTGATGTTGTTCCATAGGCACCTACCTGGTCAGAGGCTACCTTTTCTGGAGACCATCAGACAGTGGACTATCTCATTGCCTTTCTTTCAACCTGTCTATTTCTTAGGAAGAGGGCAAAGACTACCTGGGTAAAGAACAAAGAAAGAGTTCTCCAGCAAAGAAAAGAGGACCCCAAAGAATATCTGATCACATAAACAGTCTATGATAAAGGCAAATAGAACAATAAAAAAGAAAAGCAATTCAACACTCTTGGGGAAACAAAGGGTATAAGTAGGAATAAATTGTTATTATAGATTACTATGTATCTTTCCGGTGACAAACATACAGGGATGGGCAAACTTTTTCTGTGCAGTGTCAGACAGTAAATATTTTGGGATTTGCAAGCCAGCTAGCAAAATAGAAGGAGCTATGCAGGGAAGTACCCGATGAAAGAGAAAACACACTCCATATGCTTTCATTGATAATGTCCAGAATTATTGATGCTGAAATGTGAATTCCTTTTTGTATTTATGTGTCATGAAATATTATTCAGTATCAGTTAAGCTTTTAAACCATTTACAAATGTACAGCATATTCTTAAGCTTGTGGGTTGTATGAAAAGTGACAATTGACCTTATTTGGTCCATAGGCCAAAGTTCTCCAACACTGAATTATAGTTAGGGATCCTTGAGTTTTCAACTTCTAGAGTTTTAGGACACAGTGTTGTGACAGCCTGTGTATTGATGTCACAGCTTAATGGAGCATAAACAAGCAGCATTTTTTATTTTACTGTTCAACAGTGTTCTGGCCAAGATCTTATTTCCTTGGTGATATTTTGAGCAGATTTCCTAACTTTCTAGTCACTTTTGGTTGTTAAAATTTCCAATTGTGTATTTGATTGCAAAGTTGTATCCTTGCTCCGCCCTCTTTTATATTCTAGTAGCTTCTCTATGTTGTAACAAGGAGAAGGACATTAAAAAAGGGGAGGGGGCATAATGTCACCTCATGTAGCTATTGTAGGCTCCTCTGGCTAACTCTGATTTTCAGGGCTAGCTTCTGAGGATGTCTATATGTTGTTTGTGTTGTGGAGGTCTGTGATTTGGTTATTGGGGGACCCCATTCCCACTGAGGTTTCCTTTCCTTTTGTAGGATATACGGGTCTTGTCCAGCCTTTTCCATTCCACATGGTTTCCATTACTGGCAACTTAAAACTCCATGCTGCTGAGCCTGGGATTGGTCCACACAGTATCCTTGTCTTTGGCTTGTATCAATTCTGGACCAAGGTGAATGATTCAAGAAGAAGGGCATAGACTGACTCAGCCCCTACTTGAACCTGGGGACCTGGCAGTTCTATGCAGAGCAATATCTCACAGGTACCTGCAGCCCTGGCTAGGACCTTCTTGTCCAACAGGTTCATCTCTTGGGCGGGACACTTACAACACAGCTCAAGCTCAGCTCTCCTCCATCTCCAGACCCACTCAGCTTTCAGAGACTGCTCTCCAAAGAGACTGCCTGGTGTTCATGCCCCTCTTCAGCCTGGTCTCTTCCTTCAGCTCCTTTGTTGAAGCAGGCAAATGAGCAGAGGAGAAGTTGTCTGATCCAGGAATAAGATGTCAGTCTCTCTTTTTTCCCCAGATACCCTCAATCTTTATGTATGATTCTTCTTGGAGTCGCAGGTAAGTTACTGAGGCACTCAGTATAGTTGGAGGAAGGTGAGTAGTGGTATAGAAGAATTAACTTATCATTGATCTTAGCAAATAGATGTTGTCTAAAATGAATAAATCAATGACTAAAGGTCAACATACTATTTAGAGGCATAAAGTTTCCTTCTTTCAAAGGAACAAGAAGAATGAAAACAGAAATAGTAGAAAATATTTACTGCTTTTGTTTCCTTATTTTATAGGTGAAAATAATTATGCTCGAATATTAAACAACTTTCAAGGTCAGTATCCAAGATCTTGTAGCTGATAAATGGCAGGACCCAAAGAAGAATTCAGGTTTACTTGATGCCAAACTCTCAATATTCTCTGTAGTTTCCCATAAATTATGAAAGATTCCATTGATCCTGTATTGAAAAAGTGGATTCAGGCAGCAATGTGGGGGTGGGAAGAAGGAAGAATAATCTCAGAAACATTGGTTTCATTTAGGGCCCTTCAGATGTCAAAGTGTAATTTTTGAATGGTTAAACACATAATTCTCCTAAAGACCACAACAAGTCCAGTTTATTCAATGCTTCAATGAGGGAAACCAGCAAATGACAAAGCTTGTTCAAAGAGGATGCTACATATTTTTTTTCAGTGAAAACAATTCTGAAATAAGGTCATTAAGCTAGATATAAAACTGACTAATGTTCTGGATACTGAGCAATAAATCGACAACATTTGGTCTTATCTCCTCTAATGAACAGAAATAATTTACATCTGTACTGAACAAAAGAATTTATGTGCATCTTCCCAAGTTTTCTACAAGTGAACACCTAACTATACAGATGGGTCTGAAGAGAAGCTAAGTCAAATAAAGTCACTTTCCCCTGGAGACTCAGAGGACAACCTGGGTAAGCTTGCTGGGCTCACTGTGAAAGCAATAACACAATCATCTTTTTGCTTGATTTCTTATTTTCTTTTTCTTGACCCACACTAACAACTCACACCCATGCTCATTTTAACCCACACCAGTCACTGAATGTTGGAATGCAGATCACTTGTCTTTATTAAGGCAGAAGGCAAAATTTCAAGTGCTGAAGCAAACAAAAGTATTTCCAGGCATCTACTTCCCAAGAGTGGAATCCTAGCGCCGGAAGGTAGAGGGCTAAGTTTAAGGTAGAAAGAAGAGAAATACGTCCTTTCCACCAATGATGACAAAAGTCAGAGTAGGATTCAAAATATTTAGTAAAACACAAGAGCAGTCAGTGAGAATGGATGATTCCATAGGAATGGACAAGGATCCTGGCCCATTGGGCTAGATGTTAAGTCTTTTCTGAAAGATTGTTCATATGTCTGAGAGGTTCCAGAAAGGACTAGGGTGGCTGTGGTGGGGGATGGGGTAGCTGAAAAAATTGAGTTGAATACTGTTTACCAACTGGTAGAGAAGTGTCTGAACATTTTAACAATAGTATGGCTCTACAGACATGTTCTAACTGAATGTTATTTGTGTTCATACCTCAATTCCTGCCACCTCCCCAATCTTGACCTGCCATGAACACAATCATGGTCATTCATCCTCATTCTGTCTTAAGACTCCAGCCCACTTCTCTCAAGCTCTCTCTCTTGGGCTCTAGGGTCAGGAAGAAAGAGTGCAAGAATGGGACATGGAGAAATTCAGGAGTAGAGAAGAGGTAAGAGCATGGTGCATTCTGCACCCATGTCTAAGGGAGAGTACAGCATGAGATCTAGTTCTAGTGGAGCAGAAGTGACTACTTGGTAAGTGTTTAAGTTCCAGGGACTTAGTGCTGTGTCTCAAAAGACAAGAATCCCTATGTGGATAGACTCTACATTGCACTGGGGGCACACGGGATACAGGGAAATGTGAGTTCGTGTATGTGAAAGCCCGTAGTATGGGACTTGGTGCACTGGAACTACTCAACAAATGTATGTCCTTCTCTCATTTCTGTCCTCAATTCGCATGCATCTTTGCTGCTTCCCCGAAGGTTTCTGAGCGCATAAATAAAGCTGGAACCCCATCTGGTTGAAAAAGTCAACCATCTGGAGATTTGGAAATATGGGGAAACTTCTAATGACTGGCAAATTTTTTCAGTTTTCAGCCAGATGTTTGATGTCATCCAAGCCCATCTGTAGCAGAAATAGCAGTTTATTAAACCTCTTTTCCATAATGTTAAGTTCTCTGCCCTAAAATCTGCAGTGGGGTTTCTTCTCTTAGTTGGCATTTTTAAAAGATGAATTGAAAAAATGATTATTGGCTAATGAAGTGCAATTCAGGAATTGAATAGGAAAATACCAGAAATGTGGATGATATGAGCCATTTAGATAATTTTCAGGGCTCCAAACTGGCAGCTCATAGTCTAATTCAGCTACAAGATTGGTGGACTTGGCTGACACCATGGTTTTCAAAAGTTGAATTGGTTGCCCACATTTTAAAAGCCAAGAGATTTTACATCTGGCTTTTAAAAATGTGGAATATTAGGCTAAATTTGGTACACATGTCTCCAGAGTCAGAATCAACTCAAGCCAAATAGCAGTGGTCTATGGATGGGATCTGTGCTCTCCAACTTAATACAGTCCCCACTATTCTCTATCGCCTTCATAATGACACCAATTTCAGTTACTATCTCTCTTCTGAAATGCACTATTACCCCACGCCATAGACTTGAGTTTAGAGGACTGTGAAATGCTTCTTTCACACTATAGGATCTGCCTAGTCCATAATGACAATTGGATTTCTTACTCCCTAATCTTATCTGAAGCTCTCATTTTAGAATTGAGTAAACTAAGGTCCAAAGGAAGAAAATAACATCCACACAACTCTTGGTGACAGAAATGTGATTAGCACCCTGAGTTCTTTGCAATGAGGCCATCAGTCTTTCCACTACCTAAATTCATCACTTGGATTGTGCCGAGGACCTCAAGAGGTTTTCTTAATGAGAGAATTACATATGGAACATGCTCTCATTCAAATGCGCACACTGTCATTGAAAACACGGCAGGTTGGGGCACTACTTTGTGAATGCCTCACGTGCTTTCCAGATAATGAGTCAGGAATTCGTTTTGGTTTCTCAGTGTGGGTGTCTCTACATAGGTCAATTGCTTTTTCATTCAAAGCGTGTCCTTTGCTGCCTCTGAGTGTGTGCCTGTCTGATGGCTTCTGCACCCCTGCAGATGCTACACAGGCAAGCTGAGTGTTCTGGGAGCTGGGTTTCTGAGTGGAAAAACCTGTCCCTGGGCATTCTCATAAGCTAATGTCTGTACCAGGAGCCACCTCTTCACCAGAGCATGAATTCATGTTCCTAGAAAATTCTCTGACATGCAACATGGCTTAGGTGAAGTAGCACCTCTGAGCTTCCATCTATGACCTTGGGTTTAGGTGAAGTCATGTCGACTGAGTTTAGTTATATGACCTTGAGCACATTATGCAATATCTTGAATTTTAGCTTCCTCATCTGTAGAGTAAGGGTTATGAGAATTCCTCTACCAGTGAGCTCCTTTGAAGATGAAGGAGTTAATTTTAAAAAATTCATAGAACAGTCCTAGCATACAGTAAGTGCTAAATATAAATGACATTCTGGTGAGTTATAGAAATGAAAATTGGAAATATCCCTTCTCTTGCCTGAGCGATGTAATCCTTCTTGAAACATATAATCATATAGGTCCATTGTAAATACTCAGTACATGTTGGCTTTCACTTCATAACTGCTTGGAGAGCTTTTAGAAAACTCAAGTTCCAGTGATTCATAACAGGTCTATGGATGCATAGAATCTAGTTGGGTCTGATCATCTATTTTTTCAAGCTTTTCATGTGATTTTGAGCCATGTTTGTAAGTAATTGGTATAGTTTTCTTATATTTGAATGTTGTTGGTAGTGGAGAACTTATAACCTCTGGAAGCCTCACCTTCCATATCTAGATAGTTCTTTTTTTTTTTTTTTTTTTAAATATTGAGATAAAACCTGTTTTCCTCTAGCTCATGCTTCTATTCCTTTGAGGCCACACAGAACAATTCAAATCTCCTTCCATAAGACAGCCCTTCAGATACTTGCAGACAGCTGTCATGTCCTCATGTCCCTCCTGAGAATTCTCTTCTTTTGGACAAAATAGCCACACTCTCTCGTGGCTCTTAAGAAGGTATGGGGAACTGAATCTTCTAATTTTATATCTAAGAAAATTGAGTGATAAGACTCTCAGTTATTCTTTGACACTTAAACAGAAAAATGAGGATGGTGAGACTCTGGGCTAGGCAGAAGATTGTGAACAGGAGATGGCTGTATCCTTTCCTCCTAGATGAGGTGGCTGCCACCTAGCACATATGTTTTCCCATGCAGAAATCAGAGACTCTTGCAAATACCTTAAATATTTTATGTATTCTGTACAAGAAGACAAATCTTGGCTGCAGATTTCAGCCAGACCCATCTAGGTGTTGATTATATGCAAATACACATAACTCAAAGTTCATTGTGAGTCATTAAAGTTTGTGCATCTTATTGTGTTGACTACTTCAAAAATGCACAAAATAACTGATGGCATGAATACTGCAATGCATTTTGTCAAAAGAAGCCACCTAAGAACAAATCTTAGATTTATCTAATTCCTTCCTGATTGAAATTGTCACTTCTCCCACTATGCCTACAGAATGCCTGGGTGGGGTTCCAGTTCCTTGTACAAACTGTAGGAGTAGGACATGATGCTGGAGAAAAAAGAAACCATCAGTTAAAAAATTCTAAAGGATCAGGAATTTTGGGTACTCATGGGGGAAAATCAAAATTGGAGTTTAATTTTCACTCTAAAGGTTAGTTCTCAGACACAGAAGGATTGAAAACAAGTGAGACATGATCTTCCCATGGGCTGTACTGGGTTGGTAGGGGCCTCCGACTTTTTTTTTGCCATCCCTAGAACCCACAGAGGCATGAAAACATTCACCAAACTACAGCTTTACAGAATTGAATTCAATTCTTTGTGATCACCATAGGAAACGGAATTTCCCTAAGGTGAAAGATTTCATGGTACGTGATCACAAATGATGACAAATATTAGATGGCTTTGGTCAATGCTGAGGAAAGACTGATTCTAGATTTCCCGTAAGTACATTGGATGCAATAAGGTTTTTGGATATTCCCATTCACGCCCACCACTTCCAGTGGAATCATTGCCCATATTGATAAACTGAGGGTTGGAACGGGTAAATGTCCTAGCCAAGGTCACTCAGATAGTTTGAGGCACCACTTCAAGTGCAGTGACTCTGGTTGCATTTAAAGTCATCCTTTGTTACCTGGGCTTCCCACCAGTTGCCAACGTGTGTTGCAAACAGAAACAACTGTAGTAGCGGTACGTTCAGGAGAGCAGTAATTCAGAGTGTCGGGACATGGGAAGAAGGCCAGAGAATGATGCAATACTACACTAGCAAGTCCTGTCATCGCATGATTTCCTAAGCAATTTACATAAATGCAAGTTCTCAAGAAGCCTGACAAATGCCAGCCAGTGGGAATGCAGGCATGGTGAACCAATGGCAAGCAGGGGAGGGAAGCACACAGGACAACCCAGATTTCCTTGCCCATCACGGTGGCAAGCTTCACAGGTTTCTCAGAAGCCTGAGAAAATTTCCTCTGCCCTCTAATCCCTGAGCCACGGAGGCTCTGAGAGCTTCAGCTTCCTTCCCTTTCTGTTTACGCCCACTGCCATTGCCCAGCGATGCTGACAGTGACTCCTGATAGAGTGAATTTAACAGTGAGAAAGGTGCCCTGTCTAGGGCTCTGCATTCTAAAATGGGCCTGACCTCTTCATCATAAATGAGAATGAGTCCTCAAGTTTTTAAATTAGGAGGGATCAGCTGCAATTCTTGGAGAACTGTCTTCTGTAAATGGCAGGGAAATCTATTTGTTCAGTTTGGGAGGTGATTTAGGAAAGAAGACAGGTGGGTACCAAATACCAAGATTTCATTTTTGTCCTGATCCCAAAGAGTGACATATATATTGATAAGGACGTTTTCTTAAAATGCGTGTGTGTTTCACATATGTTAGTCTGGAACTTGGATGGCAATAAAAGTTCACATAAATATCTAGTTAGACCAAACTCAGAAAGAACTGATAAGACTATATTGAGAAATAAGGAAATATAGCTCACAGTGTACCAGGCTAGGTCAGGGTCTCTCTCTCTCCAACCTTCCTTTTTCTCTCTGCACTGAAGTGCAGTTTACAGAGAGTCACAAACCCCATCTCAATCCAGAAAGCAAATATACCTAGGCATTTTGGATGAGAAGACTTTTCCCAGCTGCAAAGCTGCCTAGCATGTCACAAAATTTCACCTCATGAAGCTGATTCCCAAAACAATCAGCAAGACCCATCTCCTTCATCCCACACAGCATTAGTCTTGCTGGGAGCTCTGGACATCTGCACATTCTCAGCAATAATATCAACTCTTCCACTTTCCCCATCACTGCCTCCATCTCCCCAAACACCCCCTGGAGGAGCAGAATATCAGAAACTGGATTATTGGAGGGCCAGCAAGAAGAATTTATAAATACCTTCTAGGCAGCAGGTCCTCCACAGCCCCGAATGGGTCATTACTTCTTCATTCTTCCTGCTGGTTTCATTATCACTTGTAGATTTAGTCCTGCACACACCTCTGGAATATAACCAGTAGTCCGTGCCCACTGCAATGGTCATTAAACTAAAAGCTGCAAAGGCTCCTACAGTGGTGATCAACATCTGTATGCCTCTGTCACACATCCTCATAATTCTTCATGGTACTCTGGATGGCTGGGTGTTGGAGGGGGAGGTTCGATGCCAGAGGAGAAAATCACTCTGCAGCTGGGTAACCTAGGTCCGGCTTTTCCAAATATTCGGGTCTCCTTTTGTCAGCATCCACAGGGACTTGAGGGGAAGCTGGAATCTCCTGTCTGGTGCTCTCTCCAGTTCCCTGGGTCGCCTATGGCCCTCGGAAGGGTGCAGGCTCCAGGGGGTTGGTCCACATCACTGCTGCCTTCGGAGGGTTCCTGGGTTCCTTTCATTCCTCAGGAGCTTGGTAAGGATGAGGGTTCGTGTAGGGCATGGCTTCGGAGCCTGGAGCTGCCAGCTCCGTGGGAGATGCGCCTGGCTCCTCACAGCCCCAAGAGACTCAAGGCAAAGAAATCCGGAGAGGTCTGTGCGTGTGTATGTGTGTGTTGTGTGTGTGTGCGTGTGTATGTGTGAGTGTGTGTATGTGTGCGTGCGTGCGTGTGTGCGCGAGCGCGTGTGCTGGGGGTGAGGGCGGATGGCAAAAAATAGCACTGCTGGGAGGCGAGTCGCTGCGAAGTGTTCACTGCTTCCCCAGCCTCCCAGGAAAGCTCTCCGCCTGCTCCCGACACCCCCGCTCAAACTGGCGAAAAGACAGCTTCCTGGGGCGGGGGCCGGGCGGTTTCATTGGAGGGCAAAGGTCCGCGGTGCTGAAGGGACAGCTCCTCGCCTGTTGCCCCGCCTCCGCCTTCCCAACGCCCAGGCTTTAGGTCCGCGGTGCTGAAGGGACAGCTCCCCGCCTGTTGCCCCGCCTCCGCCTTCCCAACGCCCAGGCTTTAGGTCCGCGGTGCTGAAGGGACAGCTCCCCGCCTGTTGCCCCGCCTCCGCCTTCCCAACGCCCAGGCTTTAGGTCCGCGGTGCTGAAGGGACAGCGCTCCTCCTGCCGCCCCCAGCCAATCTAGAGACCTGGGGTACTGGAGGGTACTATCCCTCGTCCACCCCAGGTCAGTCAGACGCTCGGCTCTGCCTAGTCCAGCCCGAGCTGCGCGCAAAGTTTCGGGAGCCCAGGGCGGTCAGCGCCCCGGCGTCTTGGCGCTGCAGCATCAGCCCCCGGAAGGGTTAAGCAAAGGGGAAGGGGAAAGCAGCCCGCAGCGCACTGGGCGCGCTCTCAGCTCCCACCGCGCGGCGTTTCCCCCACCACCAATGAGCCAGGCAAGTTTGCCTTTTGCTGCGGGCGCCGCTGGAGCCCACTGGGGAAGACCGAGCCTTCTTAAAGGGACCGGCCATTTGGGGCGACGGTTCTATGGCTCACCGGGGCGGGCAAAAAGTGTGGTTCCCGGCATCTCTGTGCATAGGCTGTCTCAGTGTGGTTCCCCAGAATACAAACCAACATGTCTACCCTGCTTTCTCTGGAGCCCTGGTTTCCGCCAGAGACACCGCGCTCACCTCGGACTCAGACCCTCTCATGTCAAGATCATATATTCCTGCAAGGCCTGAGCAGCTAAATGTATAGAAACTCTGTTCGACACCTATCAGGGATTTGGAGTGAGGAGGTATGAAAAACTGATTTCTGGTTACACCACTTAGATATTTTTACATCCCTAGACTGGGGTTTGATGGATTCAAGGTGGGAGGATCACTGAAAATGTCAGATTCTTTCCAAAGGTCCCTGGGATGCTCATTTGTCAGCATCCTTGTTTAAGTTAGACTAGGTGGTGAAGCAAGTTAGGTTTGCTTTCCTAAGATCAAAGTGCAAAAATGCCATTGCATACCTGAAAGCTAGTGAGCTAGGGGCTTATGAAGGCTCCCTTGGAAATTGTAGATCTTGCAAAGAGTCAGCGGTTAACCAGTTTTTTAAAATGTTATGTTCTGGCATGCACACACACTGAGTTGACTAAAGAGAGTTAATAGAACGACCTTATATTTTTCTCCTATGGTATGATGGGACAGATACCCAGGGGACGGGTGTTTGGAATTGATGCTGATTAGGTTGTTTCTGCAGTCCCTGAGCTGTGTCCAGAACTAAATGTCATAATTGAGTGTTATTTAACTGGATGACAATATAATGGGAGGAAATCGCAGACACATATAGCCCCCTGGTGCCATCTCTGGCTTTTATACAAATAACTGCATAGCAGCAATATATTGAAGAGTTCTCAAACACAACTCACAGCTCCTTGGTGACTTGGCTACTTAAAAAAAAATGTTAAAGTCACTCCAAGATTTGGTTTGTGGTGTTATATAAACATGCATGTGCATGTATAGATTTGAATATATAGTTATGGTGTGATTGTCTTTGAAATTTTGCTTCTGCTATGTGCAGTTGAGTTATGAAGTCTAAACGCCTGTGAGTTTGTTTGAGGAGTAAAGCAGGTGTGTAAGCATATGTCTGTCCCAGCATGCCGTGCTCTGGTTCGTGTGAATGTGCTGCAAATGAATAGCAGTGTGCATGTGCATGTGGGTGTGCATGCCTGTAGAGACGTCATTGCAGGTTTGTCTACCTCTCTATTTCATTGCATGCACATCATGACTCACAAACCTGGTCTGTGGGCAGGAGGTAAAAATATGGCAAATTTGCCACAAAACCAAAATGACATATAAACTAGGGGCCACTACCATAGCTATAGTCACACTTCAGAAGAATGATAGGAGATAATAAGGGAAGCTGTACCTAGACCTTCTTAAGTTACTTGGTGGGATTTTTTTTTCCAAAGGAAAAATTGCTTCTCAATAAAAGGCCCGGCCTTGATTTTTTTTTTTCTAAAGAGGCAAAAAACAGTCAGGAATAAAGGCAAGTAGGCAGGGAGACAGAGGGGGTGGGAGTGGAAGGGGGGGGGGGGAGAGAGAGAGAGAGAGAGAGAGAGAGAGAGAGAGAGAGAGAGAGAGAGAGAGAGAAAGGATTTTAATTCAGTTGTTTATTTCTGGTTACTCACCCTGCCCCAAGTTGAGTTGGGAATTGTGTCCTGGGCTTTTCTGCTGACTATGCCATAGACTTAACACCTGAGTCCGTATGTAGCATGGAAGTGAAGTTGGTCTTTTCTGGGAGGGATTATTAAATTAGCAAATATTTCCCCCCCCAAAATGTAAATAACATGAAATAGTTAATAATGACTCAAATAGCCATTACAGGATCTGTTTGTTTCTTCTCTTGCTCCAATAGGGGCGAGAAGGGTCTTTTCTTAAATCAGGATCAGGTACACGGAAGGGTAGTGGACTCTGGCTTAGGGAGGCTTTGTTCCAATCTCTGCATTCACCAGACACATGTCAAACCAGAGCAGCTGCGTCTCCACCTGTGCAGCTCTGTGATACCATCCAGACCCTTGCAAACCCTTGGTGGCTTCTGCCCAGAACCAACGCTGATCAGAGTGTGCTAAGTTCTGAACCTGTATTTAGAGCAATTCGGAACACCTGACTGGAGTGGGAGTGTGGCGACAGGGAGGCGTCAGTTAGTCCGAGATGATGCCTCCTCCCTTACTAGGGGGTGACTTCATTCTTTCATTCAATTGAATGTGTAGGTGTGTGTACACGGGTGTGTAGAATCCGCTTAGAAATCTGGGTATAATTGCCCATTTTCACCACTAGAGGGCTCTTTCACCAGCTCAATCAGGGACCCAAGAAAGTCACAGGATTATCTTTCTTGGCGGCAGAGCCAGACTCCCTCCAGGTGTTTTCCTCATTGACCCTGCTTGTGTGGCAGGAGACTGGGAGGCATCAGACAATTTGAAACTAATGTCTGCTTCCCTGAGTAAGGCTTTATCCCTCCTCCACTGCACTCTTAGCTAGTGGAGTAGTTGCCACAGTGTATCCATGCTTCCCCTCCCTGTTTTCCCTCTCTTATATTAGAGGCTCCCTCCTCTCAAGAGGGCTCAGCACCCCTGAAAGTGATTGTGTCATTTAGGAAGGCGCATTGACTGCTATTCAACTCAATAAATGCTTCTCGAATGACTACTATGGACAAGGCATTCTGCTTAGCATGTTGGAGACACCAGGTCATGAATCCCCCACACTGCCCACCTCCCAAGAAGCCCATTATATTACAGGGAATATTATATTAGCGAGAGATTGTAAACAACAGAAACTCTTTGGGGTTAGTGTATGAAACTTGAGGTTTTGATATAAACATGTGGCAGTGTTTCAAGAGCAAAGCCACAATCAGGCCTCAGCAAGGAACTGAAACTAGAAAATAAAAGCCATCAGGAGTCTTGACATTCACTCCATTTTCCATCTCCGCTACTTTTCATATTTTATTGGGAAAAACCCTCAACCACAACACTTTTTTTGAATGTGCCACTGTGGCCTCGTGGTCTAAGGTACCGTAGGAGCAAACTATACATACTTCCCAAGGCACCCAGTTCAAGACCTGGGGCTGGAGGAGAAACATCCATTGTGAAGAACTAAATAAAATAAATAAAATGCTTCTTCCTCCTCTCTCTTCCTGCTTGTCTGCCTACACGCTTTCATTCCTGCCTGCACCTTTCCTGAAAAACAAAACAAAACACCTTTTTGCCTTTTATAGGTAGTTTCAAGATGGAAGCTGCATTTTGAGTTTTAATATCCTCTCTGTCTAAGAGACCTCTCCAGACTAAACTGTTCAAATTCACAATTTTCAGGAGAGAGAAACTGATTAGTCTAGCTTGTATCACGTGCCACTTCCTGATCCAACCTCCTGGTCACGGAGACTGGGTCACGTGGTATGAACATGGTTCTTGGGACCAGTCCCTGGGAGATGACTACAGGCGGACAGGTCTGAGAGTAGAGGGATTTCCATGAGATCTTAAAAACTGCTATGGAAAGTCCATGTGCCTCATATCTGGAGCCACATCAGTGATGCCCATGGGCTCAGCAGTCAAACATGGTCATGAGTGACAGGACAACGAGGCAGAGTTTGGGGGATCTGAAGATGCTGGAGTCCTCTGCTAGAAGTCACATGAGGCTGGACATCACTATACCAGACCAGGCTCTCCTTTCGTTCATGCCCTCCTTCCCAGGTTAAAGGAGAAAAAACCTCAGAAGTAAAGGCATCTGCATGAGTGAAGGAGATGGTGGAACCAAGCAGACTTAGACTGAGGAGTGTATTCCTGATGTTTCCACATGGTCTAGTTATTAGATGCCTACTTTTAGATTCTACCTATGGGAAAGGAATTGAAAGCTAGATGTGGCCATAAAACCCATCCTCACATTATTAGAACGTCAACTTTGCTAATCTTTTACCGCCCAAACTCCCCTGTTCTCTCTCTCACATGCAAGCTCTTGCAAAGTTCTGCTGTTGTCTGAGTGCTTGCGGTTGGATGGCAGAAGGAGGGGGGAGATGATAGAGATGTCACATCCTGATGTGACCAAGAAAACAGCCAAGGCACACTGTCTATAGCTGATAGAACTCAAGTTTGGAGTCTGTTAGTGAAAATTACCAGGATGATCAGTGGAGAAACTAAACATATTACACAGCTGCATTTGGGGTGAAGTGAGCTAAAGGAAGACAGAAATGGGTAACTGTGGCTAACTTTGGGGGGAAGGACTGGAGTGGGACCAGGACTGCTGCTTTTCATTACAGTCCATACAATCTTATTTACTTAAATTTTTTTGTGTGTGTCTGTATGTCTTGTTATATGTTTAAAATCAATTTTAAAATAATTAAAAACAGTGAGAAGTATGGCACCTGTCTGTCTCCCCCAGTCACCTCCTGCTTTATCAGGAGAGAAATGCCAGGTGTTTCCTGTGATTCATGCTTCTCGTCCCTGTGCTTGGAATTCTCTTCTCTGAGATACCCTTCCTATCCCATCATTTATGTGAGAGGATTTTGGATTCAGATAAAAGTTGCTGCCACCAGAAGTTCTCATGGGTTAATCCCTCCTTTCAGTCCGATCTCAGCTCAGATGTCATCTAGGACGGGTTCCTCTTTAACTGATCAGCTAAGGTGGCAACTGATACTTCTATCTTTTTTCCTGTCTCTGTTTTGTCTTTCTTCATAGCATTTATCAATATCTGCCGTTATTTCCATCTCCATGTGTTTATGCTTGACTGTCATTCCATGAAAGCAAGGAATTCCAGGAGGATGGATGATTTGTCTTGTTCTTGTCTGACTTTTAAGACCAGGAACCAGGATAGAAGCCCTGAACTGAGAATGGATGTGGCTTATAAAGGACAGAAAGGAAAATGGGGCGGGACTCTTAGGAAGAAGAGGAAAAGTTACAGTCAATGAGGTCAGGGAGGTGGCTTGGGGCCAGATTCTTTAGACCTATTCTGCCAGAGGAAAGAGACCTTGGGGGTTGTTCTTTTTTATTTTAAGCTGGGGAATAACGTGATCTGATCTCTACTTTGCTCAGCTTTGGAATTTTCACTCTAGCCACTGAGTGGATAATGAACTCATTTAGGAGGCCTTAGCATTAATGCAGGCTACAGACATTGGCGTCTTGAGGGAGGGTTGTTGAGGAATGCCACTCTTTTCCGAGGGCGTTGGGGGAACATCTCAAGGTTACAAGCAGGGAGTGACATGATCAGATTTCAAATATTTTTTTTCAGATGAAATCGATGCATTACATTCTATTCATTTCAGGTACAACACAGTGGTTTGATATTTGAACATTTTGTGGAAGAATCACCAAATAGGTCTAGTTAAAATGTGTCAGCACACATAGTTAAACATGTTCTTTCTTCTTCTTTTTCCCTTCAGCAGGATGATTGGCTTTTCGTTTCTGAGTTTTGTTTTTCATTAGTTTTTTTCATTTACATTACGATTTTCCAGATGATTGATTCACACCTCGGGCACCATCCCCAGCACCCCGGTGCAGTCACCACTATGGTCTTTAGTCTTTCAAGCCTGGTTCTCTCTTCCCTCCCTGTGAACTCCCCCTAGCCACAGTCATGTAATTGTTTGAAAGGAAAGGTGCAGGCAGGAATGAAGGCGAGTAGGCAGGCAGGAGGATAGAGGAGGAAGCTACATCTTAGTTTTACTTCGTTGTCCCTCTTGGTTGGTCTCCCTGGCCCAGGACACAAACCCAGGTCTTTGGGATGTGTATGGACTGCGCTTTGGCTGGAAGCAGTTGACCAAACCATGGCACACCATTTTGTTTCTCTCTCTTTTTTTCTTTTTTTTTTTGAGTCGTGTAGTTTTTCAGTGGTACATCAGAGCCTTGACTCAGCTCCATGGGATGGAAATTGTAGCAGAGACCCAGAAGATAACAGAAACATGGCAAAAGGCTTGAGTCCTAGCATACTGACAGCATTTTTTTCCCTTTCATTGCCGAGTTAAGTTAGACGGGAGGGGACAATTGTCTTTCTCCAAGACCTCACAAAGGAAACCAGACTCAACTGGAGTCCTGGAAAAACTTCAGCAGAACTAGGAGAAAGGACGTGCTGTTCTGTTATTCAGAACAGGCTTTGGGGATGGAAGTCTAGATCCTTAGATGCACCGGACAGTGTTCGTGGTGCATAGCAGAAAGTATTCAGGGGTATGGGTTTCACTCAGATTCTAATTGCTTAACTCTCTGTGTGACCTTGAGAAAATTACTTAATCTCTCTGTACCGCTCTTTCCTCATAAATAAGATAATAGGACCTATCTCCGTGGTCCACAGGATCTCCTCATTACAGAATAAGGATCACATATGACAATGCAGGTAAGTGCTTTGCACAGTGCAGGGCACGTAGGAAGCACTCAAGAAATGGCAGCTGCAGCCATAAATAAAACTATGAGGCCAAAGAATCCAGCTCTCTTAATGAGATTTGTTTTAATCTGCCACCTTCAGAATAACAAATGGCCCACTGTTACGTGGTTAATTACTTTCCATGAGACTTGTGTACTAGGAAAACAAAATGACCCAAGAGGCAGTTAGAGATTCAAAAGGTGTCTTTATTGAGAAATAGATAAACACCTCTACAGACAACTAAGACGCTTAAAAGCACTTTGGAAACCTTCCTAAAATCAATGGAACAGGATGTGGTTTAGGGCTTTTCCTGTTGGCTTGATATGTTGGCCACGGCTCAAAACTGAAAGCAATAAGCATGAAATATTCCCCCATCCAGAGCCAAGGAGCGGCCAAATGACTCTCCCGGGCTCATGAATCGCTGTCCAGGCAGCCCTGCATCCTCCCTTGGATGGCGCCCCCCTAGATAATATGGACCGAAGGGTGGAGGTGAAAGAGGTGGAAGAAACAATGAGTCATGGACTTGGGGGAAGAAGATGCTTTGACCTTCTTAGTCCCTCCCCCAGGCTTCAAGAGGGGTGGTTCTTCCTCCCCAAGCCAAGTGAGAAGAGGTGCCATCAACTCTTTGATGAGATTCAAGTCCTGCAAGATGGGGAAACTGACACCTCACTTCCTGGCTGGCATTTGCTGAACTGAGGACACCCTTGACTGGCACCTGAGCCAGAGTGGAGTCCGTACTGGAAAGATGTCAGAGAAATTGACCAGAGCTTGGCGCACCCATGAATACTTGAGCCTAAGACTGGGCCTGCTTTCCTCTTGGAGAACCATGAAGGCAAGAGGCTGACTGGTGCACCCCTCCATTTCAGGACAAAGAGAGAGGCATCAGGAAGGCAGTGTCAACCCTCAGGATTTAATATTGCAAGATACACTGAGTGCTGTGTGGATACTGAGGAAAAGAATTGAACTTTAACTCCCACCATGGGATCATGCTCACAAGAGAACATCATTTGGATGCTACCTACCTAGAGAAGATTGACAACCAAAAAGACAGTAGTTAAGCATCATCTGAGGAAGAAGCCTTTCACCTCTTACCCTCTACCAATGACTCCTGTCCCTTCCTCAGCCTGTGAGGAGCCAGTCACAGGAGAAGGAGGGGAAGAAGAGAAGGACATCTCTGGCTTCTCCCTCGCCCACCATGGAGACCCTCCGCTTGTGGCCAGGTGGGCTTGGAGAGGGGGAAAAGTCTTGAATTGAGCATGAGGTGGAAAGTTTTGATTTCAGCTGAATTGAACTTAGAAACTTCTCATTAAGAAACATTTTCAGACATTTATAAGTAAGTGGGGAGGAAAATACAATGAATGTCCTTATGTCATGAGTCATGGGCAACAATAGTTATTAACCAGGGACAGTCTTGTTTCATCTCTATGTCACCTAAGTGCTCCTCCCCAGTGGCTTGTTTTGAAACAAGTCTCAGATTTCCTATTGTTTCTGGATTGTGTGTTTTGAATACCTACCCATGAGTCATAATTACATTAAGCCTCCACATGAAATTGACCAGAAGACCCTGAGTTTTGCTCCTTCTTTCTGTTTTAGAAACTCTAGAACAGTAAGTTCCATGAAGACAGGAAAGCCTTCTATTTTATTCACTTCACAGTCCCCATATCTATAATAGCATACAAAACATAGCAGGTGCCTGATAAATATCTGCGGAGTGCTTTAAAATAGTCCAGCCTGAAGTTCATGTCATGGGGTGTCTTTCTTACTTTTTCCTCTTTGTATTTTATGGTGTGGGGTCTCACATCCAGTTTGAGTTAACTTTTGTGTCTGGTGCTATAAGTAATATGATAGAAGAATGAAAAATTATGGAAAAAAGAAAAAAAATTCCAAATAGTCCAGGCTTCCTTGATCATAACTCAAGAAGTGCTCAGGTTGAGGTAAAGATGAAGTCTCATTTTATCTCATTCAGTGGCTCACCTCAATGCCGAAGGGAAGTTATTTAATGAAGTGCCCCACCTTGAAAGATTGGCTGGGGTAATCACCTCTTCTGACAGACAGTTTTCAAAACAATTCTAGACAACGGTATGGAGAGACTTCTCCATAAAATCCAGGGGTGTTTTAGCATCTCCAGAAGAACTTGCGAGCTGGCAGTCCCAGGTCTGTTCCATTCTGCAAATGTTCTGCTTTGTTCACTTGGTTTTATGATTGTCACTGAATTGAATATGCGCTGGCATTTTTGCCAGGAATTGTTTGGAGAGGGCAACCCCTGTGCCCCACAAGAAGGCATGCCTGGTTTTTCGGACTAATTTACAGGTAAATTGGTTCAGCACCCCCTGTGATCCTCTGCTGGCATCACTCCTAAGTCATCTGTCTGGCCTGGTAGGACCCAGGTTTACAACGAAACAGACATGGAGTCCAAATGTGTGATCTCACCCATGAAACCAGCTGAAACCAGTTCCCCATGGTTTTGGATCTTACCCAGATTGCTTAATTCTTCTTTTGGAATCAATTCTTTGGGCCATATTTGCTTTCTTCTAAGTTATTATGTAAAAGATTTCTAATGTATTAGCATGAAGTTATTATACATACTATTCTGTTGCATTTTTATTTTCCTTAACTGTAATTCTAATTTTTGAAACTTCTTAATGTAGATTTCTTTCTTCCTTGGCTTGATCAAATGAACAGAATCTTTGTTCCTGTTTTTCATTGTCCTCCCCAACATCACCAAAAAATCCATTTTTGAATCTTGTCTTATACCATATTGATTATAAATGTTTTAAAGTTTCAAATATAAGAATGGCAGCCTTCCATGATGTCCAGCACAGATACAGTGTTGCCTCTGGTCTTAAATTAAAAAAAAAAAAAAAATATATATATATAAAATGTTCAGGTACATATGTGTAGGTGGTTTTATAGTGTGCTAATATGGATATATAGTGTATATGTATATATGTATATGAGTATAATGGATATGTAGTGTGCATATACCTATGTATGTATGTGTGCATGTGTATAAGAATACAAGTGTATATGTGTGTATATGTATCGGCATTTGTCCCTATAGTATATGTGTATGTCTAGTGAATATGGCTACATGTGTATATGGATATCTAGTACATATGTGCAAATGTATATACAGTGTAAATGAGTACATATGTATGAATATCTGAAACAGGAGCATCGGTGAGCAAGGAATAGATAGATGTCAGATGCCGGTACAGAAGTGATCAGGTCGCCTTCTTCCCCAGAACTTTGCCTAGATTGTTTATTAGTTTTAATTAACTTTTAAATTACTTTGTACTTTTTAATCAATCTGGAATTTACATTGATGTACAGTGTAAGATGAAGATTTAATTTTGCTTTATTTATTCCCCTCCAATATGAATCAATTGTCCCAGCATCATTTATTGAATAATTTTTCTTTCTCTGTAATCTTGTATGGCCACTTTTATTATCTAATAAAGTCAAGTGCATGAATGATCATCTCAAAACTATTTGTTCTGTTCTGTTGATCTATGTTTCAATATTCATGCCATTTTAATCTTGGGTATGGTATTGTCCATTGTAATATCTGCATTCAGTGTGTCCCCTAATTACTTTTTACTTTCAAGTTGCTCTTGACTACTTTCTTATTCACTCTAAAAGAGCGTGAACTTTAAGGTCACCTTGTCAGATTCTTTCCGTTCCCACCAAAGGACAGCAAACATAACACATATAAAACTAATTGTTTGGGGATTTTTATTAGACTTGCTTCAAATCCACTTATTCAAGAGAAGTGACATTATTAAATAATCATTTAAATGATTTAAAAAGTATTTAAATTCCACTTATCTGGTCTTGTTTTAAATTCCCTTAATGAATTTTGGTTACTTATTTATATACATTCTGCATATTTCTGGATATGTTAGGAAGGAAATTTTTTATACCCATTTTAATTTTTTTTTTGAAGAAAATGTGCAGGCAGGAATGAAGGCAAGTCGGCAGGCAGGCAGACGGAGAGAGGAGGAAGAAGCATTTTATTAAGTTGTTCATCTTGGTGGTTCCTCCGGCCCCAAGACATGAACCTGGGTTTTGGGATAAATGTGGACTGTGCTCAGCAGGAGGCGGCAGACTCAACTGTGACACCACCAGGGTGCACCTTTGTTCTCATTTTAAAAATAAAGGTAAAACGTGTTTTATTGAAGCAACATTGGCTTATGACATCATACAGGTTTAAGTTTGGAGCTGTATAAATCAATATCTCTACTACATTATGTTCTCCCCCAGGATTCTAAGTTCTAGTTTCCATTCATCACTAAACAGTTGACATTTTCACCTGATTTACTCACCAACCCCTTGAGGATTCCCCCAAGGTCACAAGAGTCATTGGTGGAGACTGGATTTGAATCCACATCCATCTGACCATAGAGTCTGAACTCTTAAGGCGACTATTTTTAGGATTATATTATGCCTTGAAAGGATGTTAGTAATTATTTTCCCGAAGTGCAGACATTTCATCAAGATGTTCCAGATTGCTAGCACAGAATTTTGAACTGTACTTCTATTTTCTTTTCTAACTTCTTATTCAGACACTTTATTTCCTTCTTGCTTTAAAAAAATGGCCTATGTATGCATTTATTTAGAGGAAAGAAGAAGGCAGAAATGAAGGCAGGTAGACAGGCAGGCAGAGAAAGGAGGTAGAAAAGTGACTCCATTCATTTGTCTGTTCATGTTGGTTGTCCCCTTCTGCTGGCTGTGAATCCAGTTCCCTGGGCTTTACGTAGACCACACTAAGCCAGAGTTACAGGATTAAACACTGAGTCACGAGGGTACACCCCTTCTTGCCTTTTTTCTTAACTGATGAAACTATTAGAGTGGTGTCCTCCTTTTCAGGCCCCTGCACACTCTGTCTTCCTGAATCTAGAAACTTCTCAGAGGCTTGAGGTACAGTGCGGTCCTGGGTTTACAATCAGCCACACCTTCCTCCATCAGGCTGAGTGGAGTCTCCCTGTCCACCTTCTCCCCCTTGGTTTGTTTGGTCCAGGGGACAACCAGAAGTGACACTTTCGAAAAGCTGGCCAGATCATGCCACAAGCCTATTTTTTAAAGATGTTAACATTTCTAATTTTTCTTAACTGAGACCCACTTTCTTTATCTCAGTCTGCAAGACCCTGTCTGCCCTTGGCCTCCCTCCTCAAGCTCAACTTCGCTCTTTTTACCAAACCATTTCAAGAATGTCCTCCTTTGCTTTTGTTTCTGGAATGTGCCACACTCTACCCCAAACTCTTACTTTCCTGTGGTGTCTGCCATGCCGATGCATCCTGCAGGGTCACAGAGCATAGATCACACATCATGTCCCTCAAAGGGCACTCTCTCAGAGAGGCCGTGGCGGCGCTCCCAGCCCACACCAGCTGGAAGGCAGCTTCTTGATTGCTACCAGTCTCATCGAGTTGCTCCTCACAGGAACAATCACATTGACAATGCTGTGATTTATTTACTTGCCTGCTTGTTTGTTTTCTTATCACCTGTCTGCCACACTGGAGTCTAGGTGCAAAACCTCATCTGTCTTCTGCTCCACAGTGTCTCGGGGGCCGGGCTCAGCGAGTGACACATGGTAGGAGCTCAAATATGTGTTGAATCAATGAATCAATGAAAAGTCTAGCTTAGCTGTGTGTCTCTGGACAATTTAACTGCAGTTCAAAACCTAAAAAAATGATAATATCTTGGGTTTTTTGACCAAAAAAAATAGAATAATGTCAGCAAAATCCTGAGCTCTCTGGCACATATAAAGCTCCTGGGAAGCAGTAGTACAAATATCACTGCCATCACCATCACCACATCCATCACCACCACCACCATCACCACCACCATCACCAGCATCACCATCATCACCGTCACCACCACCACCATTGTCATCACCACCACAACCACCAACACCACCACCATCACCACCACCA
>RJWH01004817.1:0-95091 GCA_004363575.1 Solenodon paradoxus | reverse complement strand
CACCCCCGCCACCTCCAATCTCTGGCATGGGGTGCCCACCCCCGCCCCCACTGACTGGTATGGGCTGGGGACCCCCTCCTCCCCCGCCCCTGCTTGGCACCCCCGTCCCCCCAGCAGCAGGGGGCGTGGAGGAGATCATCGTGGCCCAGGTGGACCACAGCCTGGGTTCCGCGTGGGTTCCCAGCCACCGACGGGTGAACCCACCCACACTGCGCATGAAGAAGCTGAACTGGCAGAAGCTGCCATCCACTGTGGCTCGCGGTGAGGACAGATCCCACAGGGGCTGCCCCTTCGGGAGGGGCAGCAGAGATCAGGGCCACCTCTGAGGACTCTCCCTCTGATGCCCCTGTCGCTGGGCCCGGGTGTTGGTGCCCAGGGATCAAGGCAGCCAGTGTTTGCCTGCTGCTGGGACACCCGGAACTGCAGGCCGGTGGATGGGGGTGTGCTTTCCCAGGCCCTGCGCTGCCCCGGGCCTCCCACAGACCCCGGGGCGGGCGTGAGCTGACCTGCAGCCTCTCCTGCAGAACACAGCTCCATGTGGGCCGTGCTGAGCAGCCAGGGCACCAAGACGGTGGAGCCCGACTTCTCCAGTATCGAGCGGCTCTTCTCCTTCCCGGCGGCCAAGCCCAAGGAGCTGGCAGCGGCCCCACCCAGGAAGGAGCCCAAGGAGGTGGGTCGGGCAGGCTGGTAGGGTGGGTCTGGGGCCGCCTCCAAGTGCAGCCTGACAGTGGTGTTTTGCAGATCACTTTTCTGGACTCCAAGAAGAGCCTGAACCTCAACATCTTCCTGAAGCAGTTTAAATGGTGAGTAGCAGGACCTGGGGCAGCATCTCAGGGGCCCTCCCGCCTCGCCTCCTGTCCTGGGCTTCGCAGTGCCCTCTGCTGGCCACTCTGGGAAGTGCACGTCCCTTCCAGGGGCCGGTGGCGCGTTAGGAGCAGTAGACTGTCCCGCTGGAGACCACCAGTCCCCCCACTCCCTGGAGATACTGAGTCTCAGAGGGCAGCTGGGACCCCCGAAGGCCACAGACAGGCAGTAACCAGGACGGCGACCAGGACCGGCCCACCCTGGGCGTGTCCTTCTCTGCGTGGGTCCTGAGCAACCCCTGGAAGGGGAGGCAGGGTGTGAGCCCAGGCAGTGGCTCGTGGGGACCACCCGGAGCCGCCTGGGTGTGGGAGGACACCCCAGACCCCAGGAGGGCGCCTTATACACCCTGCCCGCCCCCTCCCCGCAGCCCCCACGAGGAAATCGTCGCCATGATCCGGGCCGGGGACAGCAGCAAGTTTGACGTGGAGGTGCTCAAGCAGCTGCTCAAGCTCCTTCCCGAGAAGCACGAGGTGAGCCGGCGTCTGGCGCCCACCCTGCGTGGAGCGCCCTGGGACAGGACAGCCAGGACAGACGCGGGGGCTGCGGAGGGGACCAGCCGGCCTCGGGGCAGGGCCTGGAGTCGGATCCACACGGGCCTCCTCTCCGCAGATCGAAAACCTGCGCTCCTTCACAGAGGAGCCGGCCAAGCTGGCCAGCGCTGACCGGTTCTACCTCCTCCTGCTGGGCGTTCCCTGGTGAGCGGCACGCAACCCAGCGCCCGCGTGGCCGAGCGGCGCCCCTGCGCCCCTGCTGCCCTCGCGGCCGCTGGTGCCTGTTCTTGGGCCCCGCCCACCTCCTGCTGAGCCCCCAAGTGCCCCGTGGCCAAGCCCGACCTTCCCTCCTCCAGCTACCAGCTGCGAGTGGAGGCCATGCTGCTGTGTGAAGGCTCGGCCGTCGTGCTGGACATGGTGCAGCCCAAGGCCCAGCTGCTGCTCGCCGCTTGCGAGAGTGAGTGGGGCTCCGGGGCGGGCGCCCCTGCGAGAATGCCGGTCCGCGGCCCGGCGCATGCTGCGCGTGGACGCGCACGTCGCGCACGCGCACGTCACGTCGCACACGCCCCCGAGGGAGGGTCTGCAGGGCTTGTTGAGACCGAGGACGGGCTGACCGCTGAGGCGCCGCTCACCTCCGACACACGTGCATGTCACTGCTCCGGCCGCAGAGCCCAGACGCCACCGTCCCCATGACCCCCGGGGCCGTGCGCTGAGAACCAGGGCAGCCACGGGTCCCAGAAGCTCCCCGGGTGGGGAGGGCTCGCGGCGCCGCCAGGGAGACCTGCCTTTGAGCCCGCGACTGGGCCCGGCGCCCTGTGTCCGCGCCCCGCCCGCCGCCTCCCTCCGCCCTCAGCCGCTGCCCCTCCTGCAGGCCTGCTCACCAGCCACCAGCTGCCCGTCTTCTGCCAGCTGATCCTGAAAATTGGGAACTTCCTCAACTATGTAAGTGCTGCGCCCACCCCCGCCACCTCCCACGCCCCCGCAGGTGGGTGACTCACCCCCTGCCCGTCGCAGGGCAGCCACACAGGCGACGCCGACGGCTTCAAGATCAACACGCTGCTGAAGCTCACGGAGACCAAGTCCCAGCAGAGCCGGGTGACATTGCTGCACCACGTGCTGGAGGTGCGGGTGGGACAGGACTCGGGGACACGGGATGACAGGGACACAGGGCATGGGGACACGGGGCAGGGCAGAGCACGAGCAGGAGCCCACGGCCACTCTGCACGCCCTCTGTGGAGACCCCTGCAGGCCACTGTCGCTCCCCCCGTGACTGAACTGCCTCTCCTTGTCCCCACCTCCAGTCCATCCCGAGCGGGGCAACCCCAAGAAAGAAAAATGCTGCAGTGGGAGGGCTTGGTCCTGGGAGGCCCGGTGCCAGGGGTTCCAGCGCCGTGACCCCCGCTGGGGGTGGCAGGCACGGCTGGGGGGCACAGCAGGTCTCACTGCGCACGCTCACAGGAGGTGGAGCGCACCCACCCCGACGTCTTGCAGCTGCCGCGGGACCTCGAGCAGCCGGCGCGGGCGGCAGGGTAGGCCCCCCGCCCCCAGCCCCCCTCCCCGGGCCGCGGGGTCGGTGCATCCCACCCTCTGGTATGAGCACGGGCACCACACCAGGTCCCCGGACCCACCTGACGGGACAAGAGGATACTCACGTCTCCTAGGGCGGGGCCCGTGCGTGCCTGTGTGACCAGAAGGGGACCTGAGGCTGGGAGTCTCGTGCTCAGCCTAACGTGGCCGCTTTCCGAGGGTGACTGCCCACGCTCCCCGTGCACAGAGGACCCGGGTCACACCAGACTCGCGGCTCTGGGCGGGCAGCCTGGCGGCTGGTGACCGGCCGCCAGCACCACTTCCCGCCCACACTCCCAGGAGAGGGTCTCTGCCCTGGGCTTGGCCTTGCGATGGGAAGGCCAGGGCGCCGTGGACACTGTGTAGCGAGACAGGCCAGGCCTGCTGTGGCACTTCTAGGAACCCGCAGTGTGCCAGCAAGGCCCCCCCCCCGGGCGAGCGGGGGCCCGTCCCGGCGGGCGTGCAGGTGGGGCCCCACTGTCCCAGCAAGGCTTCGCGTCCCCCATCACCTAACCGGCCTCCTGTGCCTCAGGATCAACCTCGAGGTCATCCGCTCCGAGTCCAGCACCAACCTGAAGAAGCTCGTTGAGATGGAGCGGAAGGTGGCCGCCTCGGTCGCAGAGGTGCAGGAGCAGTACACCCGACGCCTGCAGGCAGGCATCACGGGGCCCTGGGCGGCGGGTGGCCCACGTGGCCAGAGGCCGGGCGGCACAGCTCCCTGCGCCCTGTGGGCCTCCACGACCCCACATCGCAGGTCCAGAGCCCCTGTCCTTGGCACGGTGCTGGTCTGAATGGCGGCCGTCATCCTTCAGCACCGCGGCCCTCCCTGCCCCGTGGGGCTGACCCCGCCGGGGCTCCATGACGGTGCTCTCTGCCCAGGCCAGCATTGCTGCCTCGCGGACGCTGGAGGGGGTGTTCCGGGACATCGAGCAGAAGAAGCTGGAGCTGGCCACCTACCTGTGCGAGGACCCCCAGCAGCTGTCCCTCGAGGACACGCTCAGCACCATGAAGACCTTCCGGGACCTTTTCCTCCGCGCCCTGAAGGTGCGGGGCGCGCGGGCCGGTAGGACCGCCCAAGGGCTGGGCCGTCTGCCTGGCTGTGGGGTCAAGGTCTCTGTCTGCCCCACGCAGGAGAACAAGGACAGAAAGGAACAGGCCGCCAGGGCCGAGCGGAGGAAGCGGCAGCTGGCTGAGGAGGAGGCGCGGAGACCGCGGGGCGAGGACGGGAAGCCTGGTGAGGCCAGGCGCCGGGGACTGGGGTGCAGGGAGATCTGGGCCACGGGCCCTGGGGGGCAAGGAGGGCTGGGGTGACAGACCAGGGGCCCTGGGGGGACAGGCCGGGGGCTCTGCAGGAGCAGAGTGGCAGGGCTGCCTCTGCCCTGGCCACTCCCTGCCCCATCCCATGCCCACCCGTATCCCTCTGGAGGTCCCCCGGGTGGGCCCCGGACCCCTGAGCAACATCTGAGGGTCTGGACTTCTCAGTCAGGAAGGGAGGCGGGGCGCAGGAAGAGGTGTGTGTCATCGACGCCCTGCTGGCCGACATCAGGAAGGGCTTCCAGCTGCGAAAGACAGCGCGGGGTCGCGGGGGCCCAGAGGCAGCCAGCATGACCACCACAGCAGAGCCCCCAAGGGACAGCGAGACCGGTGAGATGCTGCCGCCTCCCTTTGCTCCCCACTGCCCGTGTCATCCCTGTCGCCCAGCGCCCCGCCCCGCCCCCCGCAGGAGACCCTCTTCCAGGCCGACCCTGAGATAGCAAGAGGCTGGCTTGGCCCTGTCGTCGGCCTGGCCGCTGCTGCAGACGGCGCCTGCGGGCCTGACCTGCCTCTAGCCCGGCCCGTTGACAGACCCCTGCCCTGGGCTCAGAGTGCCCCTGACATGAGGGGACGGCCTGGGCCACTGCCCCCTGCTCACCTGCCCACGCTTGGGGAGGGGCCTCGCATGGTCAGCACAGCGGGGCAGAAGGTGAGACGGAGGCCTACTCGGCACGTCTGGAATGGAGCTAGTCCCCGGGCTGTACTGACGCCAGCCTCCCACAGTGACCAGCAGGGACCCCTTGGGAGGCCCCGCGAGAGGCGTCAGCCGCCCTGCCTGTGGGCCTGGTCCAGAAGCTGCCACAGCCAGGGAACCGGCCGAGGGCAGCGCTGGGCTCCCAGAGAGGCGCCCTTCCTGGTACAGCGACGCCTGCGAGTCCCTGCCCTGTGAGGAGCCTCAAGGCCCCCCACCCTCGGCGGATGCTGGTTTCCTGGTGCTCGGAGAGGCTCGGGCCCTGCAGCCCCCCAGGTTCTCCAGTGACGGCCCTTCTGGGGCCACGGGCTCAAGCCAGAGGGGTGAAGCGCCTGCAGCCATGCAGGGCGTCCACCGGGCGGAGGCTGACAGCACATCTGAGGGCCCTGGAGACCCCACCGCCAGTGGGGCCCCGGAGGCAGGCCCTGGCGGGGACGAGGACGAGGACACAGCCCCAGATTCTGCGCTAGACACGTCCCTGGACAGATCCTTCTCCGAGGACGGGGTGACTGACTCCTCGGGTTCCGGCACCCTGCCCCGGGCCCGGGCCTCCAAGGGGACCAGCAGGCGGAGGAGGAGGAGACGCCCTTCCAGGAGCCAGGAAGGTAACAGCTCCCGACGTGGGCTGTGGGCCGAGCGTGAAGGCCCATCCGCTGCGCGTGGGGCTGGGGTTCCCCCAGGAGAGGCAGGAGCAGCGCCTGGCAGCCCTGTGGGGGCCCAGACCCCCAGCTGCTCGGGGGCGGGGCGCGGGGCCAGGGCGGGGCCTTCGGCTCCAGTCCGTGTGGCCGTGCTCTCGAGGTCAGAGTCACTCGCCAGGGGTGAGCTGTTGAGTGCATTTCTTTTATTTGAAAGCAGAGGTTGCCCCTGACCTTGACGATAGTAAAACAAAAAGATACTGTGTGGTCCAGTGAGGTAGGTACCGCCCGGAACCCCGGACTAACACCCGCAGAGGGGCTGCCGGCCCTCCCGGCCACTAACTGCTCTCTCCTGCGCCGCTGGTGGTGGGACTCCGCTGGCCCCGTCTGCTTTCCCCCAGGGTGGACCCCCGGCTTCACTGGGGACCTCCTGTCTGTGTCAGGGATGATGCCCACGCTCTCACGGGTACAGGGCTTGAATAGGGTCAGCAGGAGCCCCTGAGGACGGGCGCCCAGGCCCTTGGGCCTGGCAGGAGGACTCAGGCTGCCCGACACAGCCCTGCTCACAGCCTCACGGACACCTGGCAGCAGCGTCTTGACCTTAGGTGGCCTCTGGTCCTGGTGCTGGATGCACGTGCCCCTGGGAGGCAGTGAGGAGCCATCCCCAGGCCCAGCTGCCTGGGACAAGTGGGCTGAAGTCCCCTCCGAGAGCTGGACGGGCCTCTCCCCAGGGGCCAACTCCTGGAGACAGCACCCGGCTGCCAGTGGGTGCAGATGCCTCCTGGGGAGGGCACTGGACCTCCCGGGCCCTGGCCACGGGCAGGAGCGTCGGCGTGTTTGAGGTGGCCTGAGCCTAACGGAGGCCGACACATGGGCTGTTGGCCCTCCGGCCCGGGGCGGACAAGGCGCGTGCTAGTGCCGGGGCCGGAGCAGGGGCACAGCCAGTGTTCTGCCTTCCCTCCCGGTGGGCGCAGCCTTGGTCCCGGTGCCAGGACTTCTGGTGTCTGCAGAGCTCGGCTCTTCGGGCAGCCAGCCATGCACAACCGTAATGGCGGAGGCACGTCCCTGGGAGCTGGGCTGTGGCCTTGCAGCCCCAGGCAGATCCTGGGCGGGGGCAGCAGTGGCCTGCGGGTGTGGGTTCAGGGCCGGCAGCCCCGCGTGGCCACCCTGGAGGGATCGGCGCTCCCAGTACATCCGTACCTGCTGCAGGGGCCTGGCTCTGCCGCTGCGCACTCCACCCCAGGCCCTCCTATCTCGCGATGTGGATCCTCACTGTGGGTGCCTGCTGGGCACCCCTACACTGCCCTCCCAGCAGGCCAAGGGGCCTCTGCGGGGCTCGCTGGGCATCCCTGGGAGGCCCTGCCCTCATCCTGGCCTCTCCCCCGTGCAGCTTCCAATGAGTGGTGGAGGGGGCCACCCGGCTCCCCTGTCCCTTCCGCTCCTTTCTGTGCCCTGACCCGCTGGCCCGCTGACCCGCTGTGTGTGTGGGCCCTGCGGGGCGCGAGCGCAGAACAGGCCTGAAGCGTGTGTTCCACTGAGTTCTCATCCGCTTCTTTCTCACGGGTCGGGGGCAGAGCGGGGAAGGGTGTCTGTCCTCGGACAGAGCAGGAGAAGCAGGCAGGATGGAGGGAGGCCAGGGGCTTAGGGGGCGTGGCAGTGGGAACAGGAACACACAGGAGCCTGTGCAGGATCGCCTCAGAGGCGAGGACACAGGCTTGGACGGGTGTGCGGGCCTGACGGCGTCACCCCAGCATCACTGCTCCAGAGGCCTCACTTCTCCAGAGAGCGGCCCTGGGTCATTGAGAACCATGAGGAGGGGACAGGCATAGAGTGGGCTGCTCCTGACCACGCTCTCTCCTTCCCACAGGCCTCAGGCCCAGGCCCAAGGCCACATGAGTGCCCACAGGCCAACCTCTGCAGTGGTTGCCTGCGCCTCCAGGCCAGGCTGGGACGCCCCTGGGAAGCCGCAACTCTGTGCCTTTCAGCCAGGGCCTGGGCCTCCCCCGGCTGGACTGCGGCTGGAGCCTGCTTGGGCGTGGCAGCCGGGACCTCGATGGCACCCCCACGGCGTGGCCCCTCATCTGCCTCCCAGCGGAGCCTCAGCCACCCCTGCACGTGCCCCCCGCAGCGCTCCCCTGAGCTTGCTGTCTGCTCTGAGGCCCCGCCCTCCCAGAGCCCTGGCCGCCCCACCTCTGCCCACAACCCTGCGTTGAGCCACGTGTGATGGGTGTTCTCTGGTGGCAGGTGGGTGGGTGTGAGGACCCAGGTCTCAGAGAGACAGGCTGGCCTGCGGGTCACAGGGACTGGGTGTCCCACTGCACGGTGGACGGGACCCCATGGAGTCGGCGCGCCCCACTGCACGCAGACCCTGGGGGAAGCTGTTACTCTTGCCCATCGGGCCTGCCCCCACCTGGCCCTCCACAGGGGTCCCTGCTTGTCCCCGGGGGCTGGGAGGCAGTCAAGGCAACCAGGTCTCCGGTCTCTGAGGCCAGCTGCCTGGTCCAGGCTGACCCCAGGAGGCAGCCATGTCCTCACTGCCCAACCCGTGAGGAGCCCCTGCCCAGACCGTCCCACACCAGGAGTGTGTGACCAAGTCTGGAGCTGAAGGGACTTTGACCAATAAAGACAGTGGTCCTGACTGAGCTCTGTCTCCAGAGTGTAGGTGAACTGGGGAGGCGTGCTGGGCGGCGCCGGGAGGGGTTTGGCCCTTTGCCTTCCCTCCAGCACCTAGGAGGATGTGGTGGCGTGTAGAGGGAAGGAGAGATGGGTGGACATTGGGTGGGTGGTGGAGGGAGAGGTGTGGATGGATGGTTAGGTCATAGGATGAGTGGGTGGGTAGGTAGAAGTATGGAGGGGACAGTGGATAGGCGGATGGATTAGCCGGTAGTGGACATGACAGGTGGATAGACTAGTGGGAAGGGAGGCAGGTGGACAGGGAGGTAGGTGAGTGGACAAGGGGCAGGTGAAGGGGACTCGTAGGGGTGGGTGGATGTGGAGGGAGGCCCAGTGGGTGGAAGGCAGGCCGCCAGCTCCACAAGGCTGTAGGGCAGGCCTGGGCGGTGCAGCCCCTGGACAGCGCTGACACCCACAGCCCAGGGGCGTAACCTAGAGACCTGCACTCACCCACCCTGATGCCCCTGGGACGCTTTCGGCTCTTCACGGCCTGCAGTCATCACAAGATCAGCGTGGACACGTCCACCGGCCCCCACACCCCCACACCCAGCCCTGCCCCGAGGACCGCCTTGCGCTGCCGGTGTGCCCAGCGATGGGACAAACAGGCTTCCCTCAGCGGGCGTCCGGCCCATCCCCTGCTGGTGCCCAGTCAGGCTCGCAGTGACAGCAGGGCCCAAGCATCTCCAGTGCTGGTCTCCCCGGCGTACTTGCTCTGTGGGACAGGAACAGGAGGGGCGCTGGGACACAAGCTGAGCTGCTGTGAACCTATGGGATGGGCCAGATTCTTCCAGGGTGGCCGCACCGCTGTCCCTCTGGCTGGTGGGGTGTGCGAGCGGCACCGGGACCCTGGGGCCACAGTGCTGTGTGCTGGAGACAGGAGGCCCCCGATGGGGAGCTGCATGATCCCTGATGCTCCCCAAGGGCCATAGTGGACCCCACGCTTGGTGACAGGCCTGCCGTGCACAGGGCCACCACCCACGGGGGTGGGGGGGACGACTTTCCAATCTGGGCCAGACCGTGTGACTGGCAGGCCCCCAGCTGTTGGGCTTGGATGGAGCTGTTTATAGAAATCCTGGCCCCGCCAGGCCCCCTGGCTATTTATAGATGGGCAGCCCAGTAGGTGTTTGGTCTTTCAGAGCCTTCAACCCCCGGTGTGCCTGTCACCGTGTGTCCCGTCTCACACCTGCTGGCCCAGAGGTCCCTCAGGAAGGGCGCAGAGTGGGGCCCTCAGCCTCCCGCCCACCCCGAGGTGGGCAGAGGACAGCACCCAGGGTGGACATGCCCCCCGCCAAAGTCCCCTGCGGCCTCCTGGGGGTTCAGAAGGTGCCACATCTTTCCTCTGGAAACAAGGTTGCGTCCAGGCCCGGCCCCGCCGCCCGCACAGCCCACACAGCCCTGCTGCACCTGTGTCCCCCCAGCCTTCACCGCCTGAGCGCCCCGCCCCCACACAGCCTGCTTGGCCACCAGGATGCCGGTGTAGGGACTCGCTGTCCCCGCCCGGCTGTCACTACCGCAGTGGTGGGGTGTGTGTGTCCCGGCCCCATGAAAGAAGAGGCTGGACTCGGAGGTCACCTGGCCAGCCCAGGGGCACACCGGGTGGGGGCAGTGCGGTCCTCCGCGCCACTGGAATCATTACCCCCCCAGTGACCTTGGTGTGACAGCATGAGGCCCACTCCCTCCTCCTGGGGACAGTGGTCTCCCTCAGGAGTTGGGCGCGGAGTCCTGGCCAGTGGGCTCCCAGCCCCTCTGCACCAAGAGTCCAGAGCCTTTGGCTCCCGGCTTGGGGTGAAGGCTGACGCATCACCGCCCAGGGCTGCCCCCACTGGCCCCTGCTCCCAGGCCCGGGGGCTAGCGAGGGGACTCGACGCGCAGCGGGACGGGCAGCACGCCCCGCTGGGCACGCGAGTCCACCGCAGCTGGGCAGGGAGGATGGCTGGCGAGGCCACTGAGACCCCAGTCCGGAGTGGCCGGCGCACAGCCCGGCTGCTCCCAGCCCTGCCCGGTGGCCCCGGCCCAGCGGTGGGTCCTCCCAGACCAGGACGCTGAGGATGGCGGGCACCCGGTCTGCACGCCCTGCCCGGGCGCCTCTGCGCCCTTGGGCTGTCCTCTCTGCCACCGCCAGAGGGCGCCGTGGAGGTCACCTGAGTCCGCGGCGGGCAGCGGCGGGACCCTCCCGCGGGGCTGCAGCGTCCCGCCGTCCAGCCGCCGCCCGCCCGCCGGCAGGGGACCCCATCGCAGCTCGGGGCCCGAGGCCGCGCGTGGCAGGGTGGGCTCTCGGGCACAGACCCCACCTCGGGGCAGAGGAGCGCGAACAGCAGCATTCGCGGGGCGACCCTGGCCAGCCGCGCGGAGACCCCGGGGCGCGCCCTCCTCCGAGGGTCCCCCGGAAAGGCCCGCCGCCCCACTCGCCCCCGGTGTTGGCGCGGGACCGGACGCGGCGACCGGGAGGTCACCGGGCGCGTCTCGGGCGTCGGGCCCGCCCTCGGCCCGCCCCCCGCCCCGGAGGCTCCTTTTAACGGCGCGGCCGCGGCCGCGGGCGGCGGCGGGCTGTCGGCGGCCCAGCGCAGCGGACGAGCCAGCATGTCGGGGACACGAGCCTCCAACGACCGGCCCCCCGGCGGGGGCGGCGTCAAGCGGGGGCGGCTGCAGCAGGAGGCGGCGACGACTGGCTCCCGGGTGACCGTGGTGCTCGGCGCGCAGTGGGGGGACGAGGGCAAAGGAAAGGTGGTGGACCTGCTGGCCACGGACGCCGACATCGTCAGCCGCTGCCAGGTGCGGGACCCCCCCACCGCCCAGCGAGCCCCGCCCGCCCCCGCCCCCGCCCCCGCCCCCACCGCGCCTCCACCTCCCACAGCCCCACCCCAGGCCGTGGGGGCAGAGCTATAAATACAAGTCGCTGAGTTGGGGACACCCGATCCTTAGGGGCGGGGTGTGTCACGGGTGTGGCCCTGGGGGAGGGGGTGGGGAGGCCAGCTCCCCATTCCCAGCGGCCACTGGCGCCTGAGTGGGTCAGGGCCGGGACTGGGCCACTCCAGGAGGGCTGGCAGTACACAGCAGGGAGCCGAGCTGCAGGGGGCCCGGGGCCAGCAGGGGCCCCGCGGGAGGGCTCTGGAGCTCAGCCCGAGGTGGGAGGGAGGACTGTGGACGGAGACCTGCAGGAAGGCAGGGCCCTCAGTCAGTGTCCTGGCCAGATGGGGAGACGGAGGCACCAGTCTTGTGGCCAGGGTGACCCCGTGGCTGGTGGTGCCACTAAGGAGGCGGGACACAGGCTGTGTCCCCGGGGGCCAGAGCGTGGCTCTGCATGGCTGTGCCTTGGGGCCTGGGGGCTGATGGGTAGGCAGGTGCAAAGGGTCGGCTTTCGGCTTCACACACACCATCTCCAGGCTTGGGGACCACACACAAACCTGCCAAACCTGTGGCAGGGGCACTTCTGACCAATGCATCCCTCCCCTCTGGGGCCTCGTTCCTGAGCTCCAGCCTATCTCAGGGCGGTGGGCTGAGAAGGGCGCGCAGGGAAGCCTCCACCCCGACGCCAGTGCTGACGCTGGATTTCCGGACCTGGGCGCCCTCCCGCCCGCTCTGCCCTAAGCCACAGAAGCCAGCCCACGCCTCTCCAAGTCCACAGGCGCCACCCTCAGACCCCTGCTGTGTGGGCAAGGGGCCCCGTCCTCCTGCAGCCAGGCTTGGGGTCAGCCAGGTGTGGCCCCTCTCCCGCCGGGCACAGCGGGTCCCTCCTGGGGCCTCTGCACCCACGATGCCCAGGACCCCTCCGGGGACCTGCAGCTGGTTAGCCTCTATGCTTGGCCGCGGCCCGTCTCCAGGGCCCACGGTGAGCCGGGATGGCCTCAGTTCCATGCTGTCAGGCTCTCCTCCCGACTGAGGAGATGGTTCTAGAACAGGAAATCTGCTCCACCACCTGGTCAGCTGGCTGGGCCCTGCCCACTGCTGCGCACGAAAGAGCCCAGGACGAGTACAGGACAGGAGGTACAGCAGGCCGGGACAGGCCACCAGCCTTGGGTCATGAGGCACCTGTGCCCTGGCCAGACTTGACTGAGACCAAACGCATCTCTGCCTGAAGGACCCCACCCTCCAACAGGCTGCAGGGGCTGGAGCCCTCTCTCCCCGGCCTCCCGCACCCTCCGGGGCCAGAGCAGGAGCAGTGACAGCGCCCTCTCAGGGAGCGTATCCCTGAACTCCGAGCAGGGCCTTGTGGGCACAGGGGGCTGCTCCTGCTCCTCCCTCCAGTTCCTCTTTCTCCCCTGCTGGGGCCCCAGCATCTCCTCCTGCAGGCCTAGCCGGCAAACCTCCCATCCTCTCTGTCCCCACCCTGCTTGGTCACACTGCGTCCCTGTGTGCCCCCGCCCTGGAGTTCCCACACCTTCTCTCCACGGGCCCACAAGACTAGACCACCACGGCCTGGCCTCAGTTTCCCCAGCTGCACCCTATCCCTGGCCTGGAGTCGCCCCAGACACAGCTCCCGGCCTCCCCCCATTCCAAAGTCACCTTCCTGACGGCCCGCGACTCCAATGAGGCCCCCGTAGGCGGGTTCGGATTTTAAATCCCCCCTCCTTTGAAAACTGCCAGGGATGCTCAGTGAGGGCGCCTGTGGGCCTAGCGGGGGTGCAGTGGGGCGCTCTGGGAGGGCTGGAGATGGCCCTGGCGGCCTTGCAGTCGCTGGTGCTCTGGCGTCTCCAAGGGTGGTGGGGACGTGCGGCTCCACCTGGCTGCTCCGGGCGCTGGGGGAGCCTGCGGGGCCGGCGCTGCTTCCGGAAGCCAGCCTCGCCCACTTCTGCGCCCCGATGGCACCAGTGCCTGCGGCCCCGAGGCAGGGATGTGAGCTCTGGCAGAGGAGACCTGGGCTGCGCCTGGCCGGGTCCTGTCCCCGTGGCCGCCCCGCCCCCTCAGCTCTGTGGGGAACAAATGAGCCCTAGGGGCTGTCAGCGGTTTCCCAGAGGAGGGTTCCAGAGGCCCCGCCGTGACCTGGTCACGTCCACGGGCCCCAGAGTAGCAAGGCTCACTGGCCACCAGGCTCCTGGCTGAGCTGGGGTTGGGGGACACAGAGCAGATAGCTCTTGGGCCTCTGTTCCAGGTCCCAGACCTCGCAGGGCCCTTGGCTGGTGCGGAAGGGACTCTCGGGGGCTCCTCTGTGATGCCAGAGCCACGCACAGGTGGAAGGAAGTCCACCAGCCCAGAGGGCAGGGGCGGCCGCAGGGGCAAGGCCCCCTGGCACTAGAGCTGGGTCTCAAGGCTGCAGGAGCCTTGGGGTGCCAAGGAGGGTGCTAGGCCACACGGGGCATGGCAGGCAGCTCCCTACTGCAGGCGGGGGTGCCGGTCTAGCTGTGTGGCCCACGCCACGCCCACACCCCCGCTCCCTGGGGCCAGGCTGTGTGCAGCTGGGCCCACAGCCCGCTCTAGGTGGGGTGGCCGGGCGTCCAGCCCACAGGCTCAGGAAGGGCCAGGGCTGGTCGCGTTCCCGAATGGGCCAGCCATGGACTGGGGACTGTTCCTTTGTCTGGAAGGGAGCAAGACCCCTTTCTTAATTTGCTGTCCCAGCGGTGCGTCTCTGAGGGGCCGCGTGAACAGCCAGGCTGGGCTGGGACTGTGGGGGTGCCCTCAGTGTCCCTGGGGGCTCTGCGCGGGGTCTGACCTCAGCTCCACATGGAGGGACAGTCTCAGGAAGAGCCAGAAGGCCGGTGGAGAGAGGACTCCACGCCAAGACCCGTTCAGGCGGTGCCCAGGGGCGGCTCCAGTGGCTGGAGCGGGCAGCCTGAGCTCACCCCCGGCAGGGCTGAAGGCACGGCGCCTCGGGACCTGCCCCCCCGGCCCCAGGAAGCCGCCAGCAGCCCAGGAGGCCAGGCCAGGTCAGGCTGGGTGCTGTTGCCTCCTCCACGGGCGCCTGGACCAGCTCCAGGTCAACATGGCTCACAAGCCGGCGAGCGGCACACCGCTCCCCACGGCCTCCAGGCCTGGGGACGGGATCGGGGTGAGGCCCCAGGAGGTCGGTGGGAGCTTCGGGGACAGACAACTGAGGTGTCTGAGGCACAGTCACCCAGGCCTCTGCAGCGCTGCCGGGAGGCCAGTGGACTCCTGCCCCGGGGAGCCTGGGCCTGCGGCAGGTGCCAGACTCACCCCAGACTGTGTGTGCTGGCGGCACTGACGTCTGTGTCCTCGGGCCAGCTGACATTGGCACTGGACACTGGGGCACGTGCCATCTGCCTGTCTGGGTTGGGGCCTCAGTTTCCCTGTCAGTGGAGCCCACACACCCTCCTAGATACAGCCATGAGAGTGAAGGTGCACAGAGCCCAGTGAGGGAGGCCCGATCAAGGGTGGGGGTGCGGTAACCCAAAATAACCCTGGCTGTCCCCTGTGGGCCTCTCAGAATTCCTGTCCCATCCGACAATCTGATCTAGGCTCCCAGGTGGTGAGTTGCCCACAGCTTGAGATCCCCCCACCAGCTCCCTGTCCCCTGCAGCCCCGCTGGGGTCCCTCTCCCGGTCTCTCTCTGGGCAGCCGGTCATGTCAGAGGCACAGGACAGGCCTCCACACACGTGCGCGGGCTGGGGTCCAGGTCCGGACAAGACACATGAGGCAGGGCACAGAAGTGCAGACGGGACTGACAGTCGGGTCTGGCTTCCTCAAGCCTGAAGTGGGGCCGGGAGGGAGGACCCCCATCTCTGGGGCAAAACCCGGACCAGGGGAGCCAGCCCAGCCCACCTGCAGGTAGGCAAAGAAAGAAGGACGACTGCCGGGCCAGCGCTCTGAGCCAGCAGCCCACGACCTGCTGTCAGGCAGGGTGGTAGAGGAGGCCCCAGGGAAAGGCCATGTCCGGAGACACAGGCAGGGAAGGGGGCTGGCTGGCGCTGGGTCCTAGGGTTAGAGGGGTGCAGGGAGGGCGGGTCCACAGTGCTGGAACCAGCCAGGGCCCATCCCCACCCAGCTCACTGGCTGTGGGGACTCAGAGGGGAGGCAGCGGCCTGGTCCAGGATCCCTGTGCATCTGGGGCGGGAGGTGGGGCTGGAGGCTTTCACTGGGGCCCAACCCACCCCAGCCCAAGGCCAGGGGGGTTTCACAAAGGACGGAGCCCATCTCCCGGGCTGGCCATGGACTGACTTTTCCTTTTTCTTCTTTTTTTCTTTCAAGGAAAGGTGTGGGCAGGAATGAAGGCAGGCAGGCAGGCAGGCAGGCAGGCAGAGAGGAAGGAGAAGTAGTGTATTTTATTTTTTATTTAAGTTATTCACACTGGTCTTTCCTGCCTGCATGGGACTGCGACCCAGGGAGATGTGGCCTGTGTGCTGGGAGGTGATTGACCCAACCGCTGCTCCACCAGGGGGTGCCTCCTTTTTATTCTCTGAGGCTCAGGCCCAGAAGGAGGGGTGCAGCCTCACTGCTGAGGGGCGCCAGCCCCCACTCCTGAGCCTAACGAGGGCACCAGCTGGCCACCATCTGCCACAGTGGAGCAGGGACTTTGTGGGTGAACCAGCCTGGGCCCCCACTGTCCCGCCTGTTCCCACGTGAGGAGCACAGCACCGAGCCCACCTGGAGATAGTCCAGTGCAGCTTGGACCATGCCCGGCAGTCCCGGGCACTTTGGGGGACAGAGCCCCTGCCCGAGGGTGGCTGCTGCGTCTGTCGGAGCTGGCAGGCGGCTGTGGCGTCGGAGCTCAGCGATCCACGCACTGGGCGGTTCTGTTCTCAGGGGGGCAACAACGCCGGCCACACGGTGGTGGTGGACGGCAAGGAATACGACTTCCACCTGCTGCCCAGCGGCATCATCAACACCAAGGCCGTGTCCTTCATCGGTGAGTATGGCCCGCCAGCCCGCGGGAAGGGCGGCGCCCTCCAGGGGCAGCTCTGGGAGTTGCGCCCGAGCCGGGGAGGCTGCGCGGACCCGGAGCGTCTGTGCCCGCACACGCGTGTCCGGGGTGGCTGTGCGCGTGTGTGCGAGTGAGCGCGCGCAGAGGCGGGGAGTGTGGGCCGCCTCCTGGGCCTGTGCGGAGGACGTGCTCCCCAGGCCCCGGCCCAGGTCCGAGCCTCTCCAGCCCTGGACCACAGCCCCCTGCGCCCTCCCTATTGACTCACACTCAGGCCTGTGGGCAAGGTCTCCGCTCGGCTGCCCTCCCCCAGCACCTGGGCTTGCTCAGAGACGTCTGGGCCGGCGAGGCCTGCAGGCGGCGCTCTGGGAGGGCAGTTCTCCGCCTCTCCAGGATGCTTAGCAAGGCCACGTTCCGCTCTGGTCCCCTCCTGGTGGGGCACAGGGCTGCTGGATGAGGACATGGGCCCCGCGGCGGCTCAGGGCTGACCTGTAGGCCGGGCACAGGAAGGACATGTGGCCGGGCGTGGGGCTCTGTGAGGTCATGGTGCCTGTTGGAAGATCCCAGTCGGCCCCTGGAGACCAGCCTGGCTGGTTGAGAAGCCACCGCGGCCCAAGGGGCCCAGCCTGTGCTGGCTGGCCTCCGAGCAGTGGCCAGGTCAGCTGCTGGAGCCCCTTTCCTGAACCAGCGAGTCTGCTGGGCCCGCGAGGAAACCAGGTCAAGGGCGCACTGCTGACCAGAGGGCGCGCCACTCGGTTTCAAGCGCTGGGGACGATCAGAGCCAGGGCCAGCACGCAGCGTGGGAGGTCACCAGGGAGCGTCCGCAGGGGGTCCGCCCGGAGCAGCATGGCCAGACGGTGCCCTAGGAGCTGGCTCAGAAAGGGGTGGAACATGCCCGAGTCCACGCAGCTGCGCCTTGGCCCTGCCACATGGCCATTTCAGGATGCCCTGGCATTTCGGTGACCTTTTGCACTCGGCGTGGCTTGCATAGTCTCTGAGTCATTCTCATCTGAACCAGCGTCCCATCTGGGCTGAGCCTCCACCACCACCAAACTAGACAAGGGGAGAGAGGAGAGAGCAGGCAGAAGGGCTCCCCTGGGAGGGAGCAGGCGGCCCCAGCCGGCCGCTCCTGGCCTCGGAGAAATGCTTGTCGGCCCCCCCTGCACTCCGCCCCAACAAGTCACCTTCCTCCTGGGCTCAGTCTGGCAAGGGAACATCTCTGCAGACCTGCCTCGTTTGTGCCGAAGGGGGCTGATGCCGCCTGCCTCCTGCTTTTCCATTTTCATGCCTTTTAAATAAAACATCATAGCTTTACAAGGTGCAGCTCATGTGCCCGACATGCCCCTGCTCCAGAGGCATGACAGAGCCGCAGTCGCCAAATCCCACTTGCGAACATTTTCATCTCCCAGAAGACTCCCCGGTGCGCGCCCTGGCCCCACCCTGCTTACCTGCCCTGATTCTGAAAATGGCTGTTTTTGACCGTTTCCGTCACGAGAGGCACAAAGAAATGGCCGTCCTCAGCACTCATCAGGGCTCAGCGGCGTTCACACTGTGCGCTGTCCCTGTCATCTGTCTCAGCAGCAGCCCCCCTCAACGCTCCTCCCACTTGGTGCTGGAGCCGCCCTTCCTGCCAGCTGTGGATCTGACCCCGCTGGCCCGTCCAGTGGCCCCCATGCCGCCTGGCTCACTCGCTCGGTGGCGTTCCCGGGCTGTGCGTGCAGCAGGGGTTAGGCCATCCTTCCTTTCCGTGGCTGGGTCCTCTGCCGCGGCCACGGGCCACCCTACTCCCCCGCCGCCGTCAACAGAATCCCGGTGGCTGCCACACCTGCGCCCTGTGACCGACAGATGTGCGTGCGCATTTCCCACGGCGCCGTGCGTGCCGGCCCCGAGGCGCTCCAGTCCCGTGTCTGTGTTGCAGGCAACGGCGTGGTGATCCACCTTCCGGGCTTGTTTGAGGAAGCAGAAAAGAACGAGAAGAAAGGTAGGCCCGGGTCCCGCAGCCTTGCTCTGTGCACACTTGGTGTCGGGACCCCCTCGTGAGGGCTCTGGTGGGCAGGCGCTTCCCCAGCTCGCTGCCCGACGGTGGGGTCCCGGCACAGGGGTAGCTCAGACACTACGATGACTGCAGGGGGCCGAGCATTGCAGGGGACGTGCCCAGCCCTGGGGACAGGGCGCACTGGACACGCAGGCTCAGGAAATCCAGGAGGGCCTGGACTGGGAATCCAGCCGCCCCCGGTGGTCCAGCTGGCTGTGCTGCGGGGAGGGCGTGGTGCCTGGCGTCAGGGTCTGGCAGGTAGTGACTGAGGACACCGGCCAGGGACCCTGTGGCGTTTGTAGAGGTGGTCGGATGCCGCGGCAGCCCTGACGCGAGCGGCCGGAGGACATGGGGTCTGGCCTCAGGGCTCCGGGTCAGGACAGCACAGAGACCCGGGCACAGGAGGTGCCAGCAGCTTGTGGTATGGGCGGGTGCCCCCTGGGGTGGCAGCTGGGCCCGTCAGCCCGCGCAAGCTGAGCAGGTGCGCCCGCAGGTCTGAAGGACTGGGAGAAGAGGCTCGTCATCTCTGACCGGGCCCACCTCGGTGAGCATCCGCCACGTGAGCAAGGGACCCCGCTGCAACCCTCCGTGTCCACCCCATGAACAAGGCACCCCCATGTGGCCACTCCACTCATGTAAAGGGACCCCCACATGGTCCCTCCATGACTGCCCCATGAACAAAGGATCCCCGCATGGCTGTCCCCCCACATACAAGACCCCTGCCTGACCCCTCCCATCATGAACAGGGACCCCCACATGACTCCTTCCCCCCATGATAAGGGGCCCCCACGTGGTCTCTCCTCCCATGAAAAGGATCCCCACATGATCCTTTCTGTCGTGAACAGGGACCCCCCAACGTGGTCCCTGCCCCCTGAACAGGGACCCCCCCCCCACATGACCCCTCCCATCATGAAAAGGGGCCCCCACGTGGCCCCTCCATGCCAGAGCACTGAGCTCCCTGAAGTCCTCCCAAAGAGCTTCTAAGTGGCTGTCAGGTCAGGATGCTGTCCTGATGGCAGATGGGAAACGGAGGCCCAGGGTACTCAGGGCCACATGTGAGTGAGGAGCCGAGGTGGGACTCCACTCGACCCTGGGGGTGCGCCACGTGAGTCCGTGTCCCGCGCCCCGCCCGCCCGCAGTGTTCGACTTCCACCAGGCCGCCGATGGGCTGCAGGAGGTGCAGCGACAGGCGCAGGAGGGGAAGAAGTGAGTAGCGGCAAGGCCCCGCCGGCTCCTGGCAGCAGCTTGGGAGGCAGGCCTACAGCCTCCCACTGTCACCCTGCCCTCAGCTGCCACCCCCAGGGTGCACGTGCCCTCCCGTGCCCGGGGCCAGCCTTGTCCTCACACACTGCACTGCTTGGCGGTGGCCTGGGAGGGTTGGGGCCGGGGCGTGGAGAGCCAGCCGGGTCCAGCCCCGGGTCCTGAAGGCCTGGCTTTCTCTGGGAGGCATGGAGCCCCCTCATCCAAGCTGGGGCTGGCAGGTCTGCTGCCCGGTGCCCACAGCCCCTCTCCTCTCAGCATTGGCACCACGAGGAAGGGCATTGGGCCCGCCTACTCCTCCAAAGCTGCCCGCACTGGCCTTCGCATCTGCGACCTCCTGTCGGACTTCGATGAGTTCTCCGCCAGGTGCGGAACTGCCCAGCTCCGGGGAGACAGGCTGCTGGGGAGGACTCTCAGGGACCCCAGCTCTCGGGACACTCCTTGTCACTTCTGCAGATTCAAGAACCTGGCCCTTCAGCACCAGTCCATGTTTCCCACCCTGGAGGTCGACGTTGAAGGTCAGCTCAAGCGGCTCAAGGTGAGGCTGGGGCCTGGGGGCCGGGGCACAGAGGCCCGACAGTCATGGGCACACTGGCACGGGCATCGTTGTGGGTGACTGGCCATCAGGGCCCACAGGCCTCCTCCTGAGCCCTGCCCACTGAGGCCGGAGCGCTTTTCTCAGGAGGCAGGGGACCCTCGGGCTCACTGCCCGGCCCCTTGCTGGCTCTCAGGGAAACTGCCCAGGACGTGCTGGGGAGGGGCTCCCCATCCCACTGGGGCAGAGGTAAGGGTGTTCCTGCTGACTCTGAGCGGGGCAGAGGGAGTGGGCACAGCACAGTGGCAGCTTCCGAAAGTCCCCAAGGCTGGGAATCCTAGCTGCCTCGCCCTTGGCTGGGGACTGTTATAAGAGAGGACAGGGACAGACCGACGCTGCTGTGGACATGCTGTGTGGGAGAACACGAACACAACTCAGGAAACTCACAGATACCGAGCCCCTAAAGCAGGGTTGGGCCGAGCCTCCCGGGACCAGGTGGCACACGCCCCTTGGGACTCTGTCGGGTGTGGCAGCAGACACACAGGACACCACCACTGAGCTGTCTGATGCCCACCACCATCCATGGCAGCTGACCCATAGCACCTTGGCAAGGCTGCAGAGCCAGGAGCCAGGAGCCAGCCCTCCACTCGGACCTCAACTCGGAGGCTGGTGGAGATGAGGATGCTGCCTGTCCTGTGTCTGCGTCCTTGCATGGTGGCATGGCTGTCCCTCTGATTCTGGTGTCTCAGGTCCCCCTGGCAATCTCATTTTAATTAACCACCTCTTCAAAGGCCAAGTCTTTACACCGTCACATCCTGCCTCACAGATGAATGGGGTACCCAGCTGGTAGTCGCCCACCAGAGGCCGTGCTGGACTCACGCCCGCCGCGGGGACAGGCGGCAGAGTTTGGCCGCCCAGGGCTAGGTGGGTGGGCGGGGCCTCCGCGGGGCTGCGTGGTCCGACCCCGCCCCTCCCGCAGGCCTGCGCGGAGCGGATCAGACCCATGGTCCGAGACGGTGTGTATTTCATGCACGAGGCCCTCCACGGCGCCCCCAAGAAAATCCTCGTGGAAGGAGCCAACGCGGCCCTCCTGGACATCGACTTTGGTGCGTCCAGCCGAGCTGTCCCCTGGGAAGCCCGCTTTGGTGCTTGCTGTGGGGACCCTCTGGGGCAGAATGGAAGGGTCCGAGCGAGAGGGTGAGAGGCAGAGGGTGCAGGGGCGGGCCTGCGCACGGCCTCCCTTCCGCCGGCGTCCAGCGTGCAGGGCGCGGCCCCGGCACCCACCGCCCAGCCGGAAGCAGCCTTCTCCCTGGCCCCGGGATGTGGGGGCCGGCCCAGCACAAGGGCCCTGGCGCTGCGGCTCACTCCCAGGAAGGTTCCTCAGCCCTCAGTTCCCAGGGGGACTCCACCAAGGGGAGGTGCTGGAGGTGCTCCGCGCGGGGTGTGGCCTGAACCAGCGTCTTGCAGGAACCTACCCCTTCGTGACGTCGTCCAACTGCACGGTGGGCGGGGTGTGCACGGGCCTGGGCATCCCCCCGCAGAACGTCGGCGATGTCTACGGCGTGGTAAAGGCCTACACCACACGCGTGGGCATCGGCGCCTTCCCCACCGAGCAGATCAACGTGAGTCCCCAGGGGCCACATGTGGCCACTGGGAAGGGCCGCTGCTAGGGGCAGTTTGGAGAAGGTTGGCAGTCTGGAACTTGGGCGCAGGCACCCTGTTTCCTCCAGGGAGTGGCACTCAGCCCCCCAGAGCACTCAGGGTGCAGGGGGCACCCTAGCCCAGGAGGACCTGCTTCCGCCCCAGTCCGGCCACAGGCCCTCGCGGCCGCAGGCCCCTGAGGAGGGGTATGGGGCCCAACAGTATCCGAAGCTTTAAAGGGTGGGAGCCTCGATGGCGACAGGTCTCTCCACAGCTAAGTCTCACAGCAGGTCCTCACCTGAACCATGCGGGGGCCAGGGCCACCCTTGCCCCACAGCTGACCCCGTGTTCAGAGGGGTTCACAGCAGCACGGACCCCCGCTGGTCAGCGTGGCCACCAGTGTGAGCCTCCACCAGGACACAGGAACAGGGGAGCCAGGTGGGAAGGGCGCATTCATGGGGTGCACCTGCAGGCACAGCTTTTGGCGGGGAGGCCTCCTGGGACTCGGCAACGCACTTGCGGGCAGCGCCTGCTGGACCTCCCATCCTCACACAGGAAATCGGAGACCTGCTCCAGAACCGCGGCCACGAGTGGGGGGTGACCACGGGCAGGAAGAGGCGCTGCGGCTGGTTGGACCTGGTAATCCTCAGATACGCGCACATGGTCAACGGGTTCACCGCGTAAGCACCTGCCCCCTGCCGTTGGCTGTGCGGGGTGTTGGGGCCCAGGCAGAGGGGTGACACCCCTCTGGCCCTTCCGCTCTTAGACACAGTGGGGTGACATGGAGACCTGTCTAGGGCACGTCCAAGCCTGTGAGCCCACGGAGTGGGCATCTCCCTGAGGCCAGACCCTGGCCTGCGGGCAGTCAGACCAGCTGACGAGCCAAGGGGACGACGCTGCCCTGACCGACCGACACTGCCCTGACCGACCGACACTGCCCTGACCGACAGTGCCCAGGGGCCCAGCCCAGCTTAGGCTGAGCCTGATCATCCCTATTTGACCTGTTAGGGTGTGGACCCAACCCGGGGTGCGCAGGCAGCCCAGTGCAGCCTGTGTCGCTGAGTGCTGGGCCCCATCAGAGGCCCCCGGAAACGGCAGAGCAGGCGCCCCCACCCCCAAACCAGGAGCCTCCGTGGGGTGGGGGTGCAGGTATCCATCTGCCTCTGTCCCAGGGAGCCCCAGGGTGTTCTGAGCCAAGGGGTGACCTGGCATCTTGAGAAGCTGCAGTGTACAGAGGGGGTACTGGGGAGGGTTGAAGCCAGGGTGGTGGTGACAAGAGGGTGTCTGTCCTGACGGCCAAGGCCTGACACAGTTCTGGTGTGAGATTTGCCCTCGCTCCAGCAGCATGGGGCCCTGGGGTCATAGGGCCACTGCAGCAGCAACCGCCAGCCACTCAATGTCCCCAGGACCATCAGCGGTGACGTGACGCAGGGCTGCTAAGAAAAGCCCATCTAGAAGGGCTGTCTCTGGGCCCAGCTGGGCCCTACCGATGGCAGTGGAGTGGAGCCGGGGTGAGGACCTAGAGAGTGGCCAGCTACCAGCCACGCAGGAGGGGTCTCTCGGCGCAGGCGGTGGCTGGGGGCTGCTGCATCAGTATGTGGAGAGCCGTTTCCAGTCTGCGCTGGGTACGCAGCCCACTGCAGCCCCTCGTTACTACTACGAGCAGCCTGTCAGCGGAAGGCAGGGGACAGAGGAGCTCAGAAAACAGGAGGGTCCAAGCCCCTGTGGACGAAGCGGGAAGTGCATTCTCAGGAGAGGCCCGCGCAAGCCGGGGAGGCGGGCAGCCTCCTGGGAGGAGGAGGAAGTGGAGAAGCCCCCGGGCGGGGGAGAGGCTCTCGGGGTGGCCGCAAGGGCAGCCCTCAGGGCTCAGTCAGGCCTCCAGTGCAGGGCTAGGGACAGGGCGGCCTGTGCCAGCTCCCTGGTCTGTGCGGTTTCCAAAATCCACGACCATCCCCGAGGGGCCAAGCAGAAGGCGGCGCTGTGGCTAGTGTCCGTCTGCTGGTTTTGGCCAGGCTGGCCCTGACGAAACTGGACATCCTGGACGCCCTTGACGAGGTGAAAGTCGGCGTCTCGTATAAGCTGAACGGGAAGAGGATCCCCCACTTCCCAGGTGCGTGTGGGCCGGCTTCTGCCCGCTGGACACTTTCCCTGGACGGGGACAGACACGACCTGCGGTTTCTCACAGCGAGGACGCAGGAGACTGGCCTGTGGCAGGTCCTCATCCACGGGGACAGCTGGCACTGCCCACGTGATAGGAAGGGCCCAAGGGATGGGTGGGCCAGCAGGGTCCAGGACCCTGGGGTCAGTGGCTCTGCAACGCATCCCTTCTTGTTAAAGCTCAGGACCATGCTGTCCCCTGGATTGCAGTCCTCGTGCATCTGGACGGGATGGGGTCAGGTGCTGACCCCACTCCCACCAGGACACCCTCCCTCAGTACCCCCAGTCCCCACATATAGACCCAGCAGTGGCCACTGCCCCACGACCCACTGACCCCTGACCTTTGTGAAGGCACAGCAGGGGTGCCGTGTGACCCTGAGGGTCTGGGGCTCAAGGACACTTGCAGTGTCCAGCATCTCTCACCAGTAGGGGTGGCTGACATCTGCCATCGGCCAGACTCCCAGGTGGAGCAGGGCCCCTGCCCTGGGGGGACATCCATCTTTTAAGGTCCCCCTAATGCTTCAGCCCGTCAGCATTCCCAACAGGACCTGAGCCCCAAGGCCACTCTAATAAACTGTGGCGGGGCCACATCACACCCGGCCTGAAAGAGCCACGCCCGCCGAGGACACGCAGGGCGCCCCCGGGTGGCAGCGTGACTCGAGCTGGCTACGTGTCTCCGCAGCTAACCAGGAGATCCTGCAGAAGGTGGAGGTGGAGTACGAAACGCTGCCGGGCTGGAAGGCGGACATCCGGAACGCCCGGAAGTGGGAGGACCTGCCCCCGCAGGCCCAGAGCTACATCCGCTTCGTGGAGAACCACGTGGGCGTGGCCGGTGGGTGCCCCGCCCCGAGCCCCGCCCACACCCGCCCCCGCCCTGTCCCACCGACTTTTTTTCCCCTTTCAGTCAAATGGGTCGGAGTCGGCAAGTCCCGAGAATCCATCATCCAGCTGTTTTAGCAAAGCACGTCCCGCCCCGGGCCCTGGAGGGCCTCCGCGCACGCGACCTGCGGGGAGAGAGCGACTTGCGTGCGTGCGTGTTTTTCTTCACGCCCTCCGCTCAGCCCACCGGTTTCTGCAACGATTTTCCACGTCTAAAGGCCAGCGTCATGTGCATTTTTTAAGATGCTTTTTCACATGAGCCGAAGTGCTCAAATCAGACTTTATCGGCACATTAATGTCGTAGGCCGCTGTCCGACTGGAGCCATTTCGCAATAAACACGCCCAAACCGGACAATCGCCATCAGTGTGTTTTGCTCTGACTTTTAAGCAGAGGCCCACGGAGGCTTCGCTGCCCAACTCAGTACAGAGGACGCTGGGGTGGGAGTGGCGGTAAACCACTAACGGCTGGTGGGTCTCCAATCTGGCTTTGGACATGCGGGTCCTCCACTTCACACAAGGCGAACAAAGGCTTGAGGAGGCCAGCAGGTGTCCCCGCTTCACAGGGCGGAGTTAGAGGGACTCAGTCTCCCCCAGCACCCACGTTCTCTCTCCTTGGGCCCAGGGCCGAGGCGCTGTCATCTGCGGGGCTGCGTGCAGACCACTGCTTTTTCATTGTCAGCAGCTTTGAGGGCCTGATAAAGTCAAGGCACCCACTCCACTGCACGTGGGTCCCAAAGCCCCAGTGTGAACGAACTTGTCAAGGGCTAGTTCAATATGCGGGGAGAAGACAAGCCCGTGGTTATAAGGCTGCCGGACAAAACGTGCACTTTGGAAAGCTGCCATTTCTTTTCTTTTTGCTTTTTAAAGAAAAGGTGCAGACAGCAATGAAGGCATATAGGCAGGCAGAGAGAAGAAAAGGCATTTTAATTTTATTTCCATTTAGTTGTTCACACTGGTGGTTTCTCCCAGGGGACCTGGCACTGGAACCCAGGGGGACATGCCAGAACCCTTCAGAGGCGATGGGCCCAACTGCTGCTCCACCAGGGGGCGCCCTGGCGTTTAGCATTTAAAAACCTGACCACCCAGCCACCCTCTCCCAGGCTCTGGCCCATCTAACCGAACACATGTCCAGAAAAGCCTTGACAGGAACAGTCAGAGCAGCTGCCTCCACCACAAGCCAGGTCCACCGACTAGTAAACAAGCCTGGTCTCCACATACAGGGACAGGCCCCGCGCCCCAGAGACGCGCTGTCGCAGCAGCCAAGCACCGCATATGTGCCTTGAGGATGCAGCGCGTTTGTATTTACATAACAAATCGCATCACTTTAGAACACCTGAGATGAAACTCACCCATAACCTTTGGATCTGAGGCAGCTTTGATTCCACTTTGTCATCAATACACTTCCTGCCGCCTTAGCATCTGAGCCTCTGCTGGGGTTTTTGCACCCCTCTTGGGAAAACAAAGCCTAGTCCCTCCTCACTGGATGAATATTCAATGCCAGATGGTCAACTTTCCAAGGTCAAATTATGCCACTTGGCAAATGCTTCCCATGAGCGTGGCTCCTGGCCACTACCCCTGGGGGGGGTCTCTGCTCTGCTTCCACACCCCAACATTTTCTTCCACAGCCTGTCCCACCACAGGGCAGGGACCCTGGTATCACCACGCATCACCACCCCAAGATGGCGCTGTTATTATGGGTTGAGCTAGGTCCTCCCAAAGTTCACAGGTTGAAGTCTTCATGGCCAAGACCCCAGAATCTACACAGACAGGGTTTTTAAGGAAGCGATTATGTTGTTTCCCGACTTATTGAAATATAATTGATCTATAACGCATAACTTATATAAAACACACCCAAGGTGTGAAATGTGGCAACATGAGACGTTTCCACTGCAAAACCTTTACCACAGGAAGGTCAGCACAACCTTCACCTCACGTAGTTACCGTTTTGTTGTCATTGGGAAAATGCTTAAGAGCTACTCTCACAGAAACTTTCAAGCACATCATGCAGCCTTCCCACCACCAGTCCACCAGTTTGCCACCCGTGGGCAAACGAGTGGCAGGAGGAACTGCTTATATAGGGAAGGACGAGGGCGAGGCTTGCTGACGAGCGCTCATTGGAGGAGAGTCAGCGTCCGGGTTTCTCATTAGCCAATGACATACAGCCGTACGTCACCAGACCATATAGCGCCTCCTGAAGGTGACTTCCGAAAGTGCAAGAGCAGGTACTGCTTCCTGCTGGGCCTGCAGCAAGGACACGAGCGTGTGGTTGACAGGGTGACGTGAGCACCTGCAGGCCTTCCCGACTCAGACTTCAGGGAGGTTTCTTATTTCATTTCCACAATATTGAGTCACTACACCACACTGGATCATATGGTATTTATACTTTAAATGTAGTTAGGAACCAGGAGTGTTCTAAAAAAGTGCAATGGGTGGGCCCTCATTCGGGGCTAACGGGACGCAGACTACACGTCCCAAATGGTCAACCTTTTAGGGCAAGATTGCTCCGCACCAGCGATAAGGGTCTGACCGTGCGGACGCACCCTCCTCCACCTGCCCGGGCACCGGAGCTGAGCTGCAGCCCGGGCGCGTCCCGTCCATCCACTATTCAAGGAGAGAAGCTGCAGCCCAACCCAGGGGCACACCGCCCGGCCCCTCCCTGGCAGCCCCGCTTGTCCCACCGACAAGGACCCCTTCTCCGCAGGGCGCGTGCACTCGCTCAGCAGTACCAGGTCTTGCATGTATCTAAGGTGAATGGAAGGCCTAAAGCAGTTTCAAATCTGAACACCAAGAAAGCTCTACCAGGTCCCAAGCTCTGCAAGAAAACTATACTCTCGAAATTGCATCTACTTCTGGGATAAAATAAGCCAAGTGTGTGTTTCGTCCACGCACGCGGCAGCTTCCAAACACTGTTACAGAGCACGTGGCCACCGCGAGCAAAGCCGGGGCCTAGGTCTCTAGGTCTCGCCATGGTTGTGCGCCTGATCTGCTGAGGAATTCTGCCCGCAGCACAGAACACCGACCGGCCAGTCAGCGGCTGCGGGCAGCGGCCTGAGCATGGACCAGGGACCAGGTTTTTGTTTTTGTTTTTGAGCGAAGTTGTCCACCAGGGGGAACGCAGGTCACCCCCACCCGACCTCACCGCCGCAGACGGCGCTCAGCAGAGCCAGGCGGGCCAGCCCCGCGCCCTGGTGCAGACGACCAGGCCCTCCCTGGATCCACTTGGGGCCAAAGTGTCAGCAAAACCGCCATCCACAGGGCATCAGGGTCCCGAATCCAGACCTGGCTCCCTGAGCCAAGCCGGCCTCCAGCGCCCTGTAGGGTGGCTGGGCAAAGGGACTGGGGCGCCTGGCGGGCGGGAGACGAGCTTCCCTGGCCCGAGGGGCCTGAGCGAGCCTGGCCACATCCGCACCGAGCACGCGGGGCCGCCTCGGGGGCCGGATGTGACGTCAGGACAGTGTCTGATGGTGGGCCGAAGGCACCCCCGGGGGCGTCATACTTCCGGAAAGGCTGGGAATTGCTCCGAATTAAAGTGTTTAAAGTGAATCGTCCTTGATCTTTGCAGCTTTACCGCGGAATGAGACCAATTTGGACAGCCGTTTAGGGACAAAATAAAAGCTGAAATGCGCACTGATACTCCGCGTCCCCCGTCGGCCTAGCGTGGCCCGCGCCCGCACGGATCCGATCCTCTACTTCCGCCCCCGCGCGCCCTGCGACCCCACATCACCCAAGGTTTTTCAGGCGCAGCCCCGTCCCGTTTCCCCGTCCCGTTTCCCCGTCCCGCTTCTCCGTCCCGCTTCCCCGCCCGCTAGCCCCGCCCCGCGAGTCCCGCCCCTCCGAGGTCCCAGCAGCCTATTCTGCGTCACGTCGCTCAGCAGTCCCACCTACAACCTAACTCTCCACCTATCCTGAGTCGCAATCGCGCGAGCCACGCCCCCATACGCGTCACGTCGCTCAGCAGTCCCGCCTACAACCTAACTCTCCACCTATCCTGAGTCGCAATCGCGCGAGCCATGCCTTCCACTGCCCGCCTCCCAGAGTATTTCCCGTTCGCCGAGTGCCAGCCTCGCGCATGAGCCCCGCCCCGACTTCCCCACGGCCTATCCGGCGCCGCTTTGAGCACCAGCCCCGCCTCCGCCTCGGCCTCGACCTATCCCGTGCCACGCCGCGCACGCGCCCCGCCTCACGCGGGTTGGCGCGCGGCCGTGACGTCAGGGGTGGCCGAGCCGCTGCCGGGCCGCGGCCATGCCCAAGCGGGGCTGTCCCTTCGCGGATGCGGCCCCGCTGCAGCTCAAGGTCCGCGTGGGCCTGCGGGAGCTGAGCCGCGGCGTGTGCGCCGAGCGCTACTCGCGGGAGATCTTCGGTGAGCGCCGGTCGGGGCGGCCTGCGCCGGGGGCCGTGCCCGGGCAGCGCGGAGGCCGAGCCTGCGGCCGCCGGACTGCGGGGCCGTGGGGCGTGCGTGGCCCGCAGTCACAGCTGTTCGAGGGCCCAGCCTGGCCCGCTCGCTCCCGGCCTCCGCGGGCCGCGCCCTTCCCGCCCCTGCGCGGGAGTCTTCGTCGCGTCCCTTAGGGTCCCTCCGACCCGGCCAGGGCACGGGCAGCGGAGCTCCGGGTGGAGGAAGGCTCCTCGTGCCCCTCGGCAGCCCCGAGGTGTCGACCAGGAGCTCGGGTCTGTGGGGGACCCGCAGTCTCCTGACGAGCAGGGCAGGCGCGCTTGCAGGGTGTCAGGTGTCACGCTTAGCCGCAGAGGCCGACTTCTGCCGGGTGAGGACTTAACCCCGGCGGAGAGGGGGCGGAGACGGGGGCGACCAGCAGGGCGAGGGAACAGCGCCTGCAAAGGCCACCACCGCGCAGGGATCTGCCCGAGAGCCGGCGGACACTCCTGGGTCGTCTTAGGTGCTTTGGTGTTCCCAATTGTCATTTTGGCCAGGGCCATCAAACCCCAAGGTAGGGACAAAGTGGAGCTTACCTTACCCAGTGTTTGGGGCACAGGGTTTGCACCTGGATAGCAGCTGAGCGTGCCCGCTTGCCTGTGTCAGGAGCGGGTCTCTTCCTCCTGCTCCTCGCTCAGCACCCAGGCGGCTCCCTCGCTTTCCAGCCACATGGGGTGGGGTGCAGTGCTCAGTAAGGTCCTGCAGGTGATAAAATGAGTGAGGCCGCCCGCACGGGCTGCCCTGGGAGTGTCCCTACAGGGCGTTGGGTCTGTAAACAGTGCTCAGGCAGTAGGAACCACATCCCTCCAGCCCGTCAGCCTCTCTAGGGAGGGAGCTGGCTCCCTTGGGCTTTCCATATTAAGAGCAGGACACCAGGTTTGGACTTTTGTATGACCTGTCCTGTTTAACTCGAATACACCTCAAGTCCTTGGAAACAAGGTCTAGGCCCCATCTCCCATTCTGTTAAGGGAAGGGCCTGGAATGAGGAGGAGCTGGTGTGGCCAGGTGGTCTGCAGCCCCTCCCGAGGCGGAGGAACACAAACAGCGTTTCTTTTGTTCTCCACACGCACAGCGCTCCGTCTCTGACCCCAGTTCTTGAACTTTACCTGGCCTGCTCCAGAGCCGCCTGAGCCACAGCAGGGCTGGGGCCCGGGCCAGGCCTGTGGGCTTGTGGAGGCCCCGGGTAACTAAGGTGTGGTCTGATGCAGTCACAGCCCTGTGTGCCAAGTGGCCGCTTCTCTTGGGGTGGCAGGGTCTGGAAAGCTCTGGGATGCCGTGTCAGGAGCTGCATTGTCAGCTAGAGCCTCAAGGCTCCGGGCTTCCTGTGTGCCGACTACAGCCGGTTTGCAGGGTCCAGTAGGGAAGGAGAGGCCACAGGCCGGAGCCCAGGAAAATGAGCAGAGCCAGAAAGGGACCACAGCGTCCAGAGACTGCCTGGGGAAGGGTAGCTGGGCCCGGCTAAGGGGGTGGGCAGGCAGCCTGAGCCGCAGCTCCCCAGGGCCTGGATGAGCGTGAAAGAGGCCTGGCCGCGTGTGCTGGACGGGTGAGGACTGCAGGGGCGCCCACGTGCACACGTGTGATGGGGGGTGACTTGTCTTCCCTAGCGAGGACCCAGCAGCTCCTTTTTCACGGCGCCCAGGCCTGCATGGACCACATGTGGGAGGAACGCTGTGCCATTGTCCACCTGCCAGAGTGCCCGAAGCCCGGGCCCGCGGGGGCCCCCAGGGCCGCACGTGGGCAAATGCTGATTGGACCTGACGGCCGACTGACCAGGAGCCGAGCCCAGGCCTCTGACGCTGGTGAGTGAGGCTGTGTGCCGAGCATGACTTGTCAAGTGTCCCCCCGTCACTGAGACCCCCGTTTGACAGGAGTTGCCGAACGGCCTCTCGGCTGGAGCGGAGCAGCCCTGTGGCCTCACAGAGCCCTGTCTGGTCCAGGGACAGCGGCTTGTTGCCCTGGGGGGTCGCTGGTTAGAGCTGCCTGGTGCACAAGGGGTGCTGGGTCCAGCGGACAGTGCGGGAGGGCATGCGGTCATTCAGCGGCGGGCAGGCTGCGGTCGTGCCTGTGAGCAGTGGGAACCTGCACGTGGGCTCACCTTCTGCAATCTGAGTTACCCCGCAGGCATTAAGCTGAAAAAGAGTCGTTCTAGCAGCAATAACAAATTGCCCGTGCAGCTCTCTCTGCAGCCCGGTGGCCGGCCCGTGTGGGCAGGAACTCTGTTAACCTGGGTGCAGGGCCGACACAGCCGTCCACGCCGCTTGTGGGCCCTCAAGGGCCTCTCTGGGTGGCGTGCCGGAGCCGGGCAGTCTCCGTGCCGGGGCCCCAGCCCTCCCAGGCCCTTGTGGGGGCTGATGCTGGCGTTTCTTCCTCACAGACCCGCCCGGCGCCGCCTCCAGAGCCTGCTCTACCTGCGTGCGTGCTGCCGACGGGAAGGCGGCCTGCGGCCAGTGCGAGCGTGCGCTGTGCGGCCAGTGCCTGCGCCTTTGCTGCTCCTGCGGCGCGGCCACCTGCTCCGTGTGCGCCCTCGTGGAGTAAGTGCTGGGGCGGGGGACTGCGGGCCTGGTGGCGTTGGGGCCCAGGGCCCAGAGAGGAGCGGGTCCCCACAGACGCAGGCTAGCAGCGCCCAGGGAACTGGCTCTGGAGCCGCGGGGAAGGGCAAGGCCCGCGGCCCCCGCGCCCCAGTGCAAGGCGTGTGTCGGTAGTGGCGGCTGCAGGGTGAGCTTCCTTCAGTTCTTGCTGGGCATCAGGCGCCTGGGGTCCCGGGGAGGGGTCCCCGCTGTCCTGCTGTGCTGCCCTCGCCCCACCTTCCCTTCTCACCTGTGGCTCTGGGAGGACACCAGTTGTGGGTGGAGGGCCCGCCGCCGCTGTGGCCTCTGTCACTGATCTTCCTGACCCCTCTCTCCCTGTGGTGTCGTAGCTGCAGTGACGTCCACGAGAAGGTGCTGTGTGCCGGCTGTGCCATGCTGGAAGACTGAGGGCCGTGTGTGGGCAGCTCTGCTGTGTGTTCTGTGTGTTTTGTACTCTGATGACAGGAATAAAGCCTTTATATTTGGACCAGAGGACTCTGTGACAGCGCCCGGGGTGTGGGCTCCTGGAGCTGCTGGGCACCGGGCACCCCCCTCAGACGTGTGAAGGGGCAGGGCCCTGGCACTGCGGGGACTGGCGAGGCCAGACTTCCAAGGAGTCACCCCCATGCCTGCGTACCTGGGAGGGGCTGGTATTCCAGACTGTCCCCAAAGTGCCACCAGCACACCCCCCTGGGTGCCCATGGCCAGGGCCCACTCCGTCAGAGTGACGCAGCCTGGAGGGGAACAGGAGGAGGCATACACAGTCCCGGGCCGCGTGTGACCCCGGGACAAGACGGCGTGGGGTCTGCGCGGGGGCAGGGCTGCTGGCAGCGACCCCAGGTCTTCCTAACCAAGGACATTCGGAGGCAGGCACAGCCGCAGCACGGTGGCCAGTGGGCACAAGCTCTGGACAGCGCCTCCTGCGCCCTTGCTGTGGGGTGGCCTCCCCTGGCTTCCTGCAGAGGCCCTGCAAGCACAGCTGCAGCAGGAGGTGCAGCTCAGAGCCCAGGAGCCCTGGCGGTGGAGACACCCAGCAGGGGAGCTAGAGGCGTGGAGCCTGGCAGCCTGGCGCTGAGCAGGGGCATGCAGGGCCGGCCTCTAACAAAGGGTGTGGCGGGCAGGTCCTCAGACTTCAGCAGTAGCTCCACCTCTAGTTAGTGCTCAAGAGGGGACCCGCGTCCGCAGTAGAGGAGGTCAGCCCAGTGTCTGTGGACAGACGTGGCCGTGTGCACGTACCCACCGAGGAGGAGGGTCGGGCCTGCAGAGCGAGGCCGTCCTGACACGCACGAGGCAGCCGAGCCCAGGGGCAGCACGGGCACGGGGTGTAAGTGGGCAGCTGCAGTCCGGGAAGGACGTCTGAGACAGCTGACTGCTGGAAGCAAACGTGATCACGCACCGGGATTTCTGACGTGGAAACATGACAGGGACAGACCAGAAACAGTGTTTTGAGGCTCCTGGGACCCGCACAGTCCCTAAGGGCCGCCTCCGCCTGGCCATTGCTGCCCCTTCCAGTGCTCAGTCTCTGCTCACAGAGAGCGGAGGGCGCTCGGGGAGCTGGAGGCGACCACCCACCCGAGGGCCCGGGAGCAACCAAGATGAACACGTACGTAGAGTGCCTCCTCCTGGCCTGCCGCCTGCCCGCGCGTCTGCGTCCCCGCGCATCTGCGTCCCCACGCATCTGCGTCCCCACGCATCTGCGTCCCTGCGCCTTGCCTTTAAAACAAGGGAGTGAGGGAGATAGAGTGAGATGATTAAAATACTCATTTAAACAAAAGAAGGCAGGAAAAGAGAAAAGAAGGAACAGACCCACTGGTCTGCAGGCAGCTCGTTTCAGTAAAGAACAGAGAACAACTCGCCATGGCCACGGGCACCTTCGGAGGGGCGCCCGGCCCAGCCTGGCTCTCTCATGCCTACCACAGATCCTCATGCTGGTCTGCCTGCCAGGAGTGTTCTCCGGGGTGCCCGTGACCCCACTCATTTGCACGGCCCCGCCACGCGCTGGGACACAGGTGATGCTGTCTGAGGCCTCTGGTGGGTCATAGGGGAGACCCCAGGGCCAGCCTGGAAGACACCCCCTGCTGCCCTGGCACATACTTGCTGCCTGGGAAGTGCTCAGTGTGGGGATCATGGCGGCGTCTGTTCTGGTTTCTCTGATGCACTTTTTCTGGGTTTTGGTGGTGGAACAATGCCTGCAACGCGCAGTCCTAGCTATCTGTGAGCCCCACTGCCAGGCGGCCACCCCACGGCCCGCCTTTCAGCCCCGCCCCCATCTGGTTTGGGCCACAGTGCTGTCCTCAGGCTCCTGCGTGGTCAGGACGTGTCAGGATGTCCTTCCCCTTTGCGGCGGGTGGGCCCCACGTCCCTCTCTTGAGCCAGCGCTGTGGCAGCACGGCCTCCCCAGGGCACAGGCCCTCTGGCTGCACGTTGCTGTCTGAGCTCTGGGTGCTTTACCCCCAAGATGTCATCGTGTGACATTTCCAAGTGCCCTGAAGTTGTCACCAGTGTGATAGTCTTGCTCTGCTTGTGCACCAGGCCCGACCGTCCCCCACCTGTGCTCAAAGGGCCCTGTAGCAGCCCCCTCGGGGACGCCTTGGAGCCAGGGCCATGGCCAAGTGAGGAGGCAGTGCCCCGGCCCCTCCCTCCTGGCTACCCCTGCCAGGTGGGACCACCTCAGACACAAGGCCACCTGCTGGCTCGGATTCTCTGCCCACCAGGTGGCGCTGCAGCCCGCCAGGCGAGACCCTCCCAGACCCTCCAGCCGGCCAGGCCTGCAGTGACCACACGCCTCGCAGGCCTCAGGCCTCCGCCTCCTTGGCGCATGGTGGTCCCAGCGTCTCAGGTGCCCGGCTGTGGCCTGGGTCCTCGCGTCCCTTCTGGAGGCCGGGGTCCGCGGCGCACAGGTTGGGCGGCTGCCCCCGGGCACACCTGGAGACTGGTGGTGGGGACTAAGCTCGGGCAGGCACATCGCCCTGGGTCTCAGCACAGGAAGTGCCACAAACCACCTGCCCCCAAAAACATGCCAGGAGGTTGAAGAGCCATTTTTATTGAAGAATTTGGAGGGAAAGTTTCATATGATAATAGTAAAAATACTAAAGTTGAATGTTGTAAGAAAAAAAAAAGCCATGATGCAGCATCTGGGGCGGGCCCTCCGAGGGGCGGGGCACAGGCGGAGAGGAAGCTCTTACGGGAGCGCTGGGCTGGGGTGTCTTCTCCAGAGACAGTCCCCAGGGAAGGGGCAGGGCTTCCCTGACGACAAAACCCCAAATGCAGGTGAACAGCAGGAGACAACAGACTTCACTGTGTTCTTGTCTCGCAGGCAGCCCCATGGCCCCACCTGAGGGAGAGGCCGGCCAGCTGGCCAGGACCAGGCTCTGCCAAGACGGGACAGCTGGCGGGGGGAGGGTGCCCAGACCCCCGATTGCACGGGGCTGCAGAAGTCCTCCAAGTTCTCCTAGAGAATGAGTCCTGAGGCAGAGGCCACGTCTGCGGGGCGACTGGATGAAATAAATTAAAAAGCGCAGGGCGGTCTTCCTTCAGCAGCCGGCCGGGCAGGAAACGTCTCTGTCCACGCCCCAGGCCGGGCTCCCCGGGCACCCAGCAGCAACCACGCAGCGCTGGTCCACAGGCTCAGGCCGTGCCACTGGCCGAGTAGGAGAACTGCGGGAAGTGCGGCCTGCGCTCGCTGTCCGCGCGCTCCATGCCATCGCCTGCGGGGACAGGAGGCGCTCAGGGCCGGCAGCGGCGCCCCACCCCCAGAGGGACAGCGGTCCTGGCTCTCCCCACCACCCTTCTTTAAAAACCGGCTTTTAGACACTCGAAGCCAGTACAGGTCATTTGAGGCTGCCCTCACCTTGGTCAGGTGGTGTGATGGTGATCATCTGGGCCGTGAACTCCTCATCGAAATACCTGGTGTCTGTCTCAGAAGTGACCTGGGGCTTGAAGGGCGGGCTGAGCTGCAGGAGGGGGCAGATCACACTCGTCTCCAGCGCCCAGCCGGGACGAGGCCCATCCACGGCCCCCAGAACCCACCCGCAGTTCAAGGGGGTCGGAGGGCCCTATCTGCTGCTTGGGACTGGGGACAGCAAGCAGGCAGCCTTGCTCCCTGGGACCCTGGGGCCCACTCCTGTCTCTCAGTTTTCTTTTGGCCTGTCCCTAAGGTTCCATCATACCCAACAGGCCAGGGCAGCTCTACCACGACAGTTCATGACGGAGGGATAGTGGCGTCCCCACATGCCTCCACCCACTGGCTAGTGCGTGGTGGGCCTATGGGGTGGGTGGGCCTCCCACAGGCCCAGGGAGCCAGTGGCAGGCAGGGCAGAGCGCGGGGAAGCAAGGAGAAGGTCAGTGGCCGTGCCCGCCTCAGCCAGGTGCTGGGGCACAAGGGTGCTGCTCTATCATGTCCCACCTCCCATGCCCCTGACCACATGGGCGCCTGGGCCCTCCTGGCCTAACTCCCCACTGGAAGATGGCCCACCTTCCCTCTGTCTGCACGGCCCCTGCCTCCATGTCAGGGCTCCCATTTGAAGGCTGAGAGGGGACAAGCCCTGAGCTCAGGGCCGCCAAGCCCACCCGGCACTCAGGGACCACAGGGCCCCCCCACGACCCAGGACGCAAGAGCAGCTGGAAAGGGATCTGCACACAGGCCGTCCTGCAGGAAGCACCCCAACGTGCCGCCGGCCTGCGCTCCTGAACTCAGGAGCCTTTGGCCAAAGCTGCTCAGGCATCACGTCCCTGGCGGCGGGGCCAGAGGGTGGCAGGCCTGAGGGGTGCCCTGTCCTACAGAGGGCGCGGGCCGAGGCAGTGGGGACAGGGCGGCGCGGGGCCCACCTTCCTGTCATACACGTCCTGCCACGCGACGCTGGCGAAGAAGCTGTGCTGCATGACCTCCTTGGCGTCCTCGGCGCCCCCGCCCAGCCTGGAGACACAGGCCCAGTGACGGAGCTGCCCGCTGGGCCCTGCTGGCTGCAGGACAGCAGCCTCAGGCCACGGGGACTGCGCGGGAGGGCCACCCTGCACCGCGGGCCGCCTGGGCGGGCCGGGTGCGCAGGAGCTGCCAGCCGGCGTGGCTGTGGGGGCACCGGTCAAGGCACCGCCCGGTCACTCACGGGCCACCAGGGAGGCCGCCTGTGAGTGTCCGGCCTGAACCGCGCTTGGGCAGGCCTGCGCCGCCCAGCTCACCTCTGCGTGGGGTCCTTCTTGAGCAGCCCCGACAGCAGGGACTTGGCGTCGGGGCTGAGCGTGCGCGGGAAGCGGATCTCCTCCATGAGGATGAGCTCGAAGAGGCGCTCATGGTCCTGGCTGTAGAAGGGCAGGCGGCCGCACAGCATCTCGTACATGACCACGCCCAGCCCCCACCAGTCCACCGCCCGGCCGTAGTCGTTGTCCTCCAGCACCTGGGGCGGGGCACGGGTCACAGTGCGCAGGGACGCGGGGCGGGGGTGGGGGTGGCGGGTGGCGGGGTGGGGGCGCGGGGTGGGCCCGCTCGCGGGCACCTCGGGGGCCAGGTACTCGGGCGTCCCGCAGAAGGTCTTCATGGTGGCGCCGTCCTTGATGCCCTCCTTGCACAGCCCGAAGTCGGTGATCTTGATGTGGCCATCCTTGTCCAGCATGAGGTTCTCCAGCTGCGGGGGCCTCGTGGGTCAGTGCCCCGCCCGCCGGCCTGCTGCCCCGCGCCGCCCCGCCCGGCCGCCGCCCACCTTGAGGTCGCGGTAGACCACATTCTTCTCAGCGTGCAGGTAATCCAGCGCAGACACGACCTCGGCGCCGTAGAAGCGGGCCCGGTCCTCGGGGAACACGCGCTCCCGGGACAAGTGGAAGAAGAGCTAGGCCGGGGCGACACCTGAGCACGGTCCCAGAGCCCCTCCCCCGCAGCCCAGGGACGGCCGAGACGCTGACCTGGGGGACCTGAACCCCCATCCCGGGGGTGGGGAACCGAGACCGCGAGACGCCGGCCGAGGCGGGCAGGGCAGCGTTCCTACCTCGCCCCCGTTGGCGTACTCCATGACGAAGCAGAGGCGGTCGTGGGTCTGGAAGGAGTACTTCAGGGCCTGCAAGAGTACGGAGCCGGGCTGCTCCCCAACCCCACACGGAGCACGCGTGCCCGGCCTCGCTAGAGGCACAGGCAGCCCCAGGCCTGGGGCCTCGACTCGGGGACCAGGCTCTCAGAACTGCAGGTTCCGGGACGGCGGGGCTTCCCTGGAGGGTGGACCCGGGGCCACCTGCCCCGCCACAGAGACCCAACATGAGGGCTCCGGGAGCCCCGACACCATCGAGAGGACAGACATGGTGACAGTCGTCCAGGGTCTCTGCCAATGAGCGCAGAGCGCGCCGTCAGAACTGCCGGGACACGCGAGGGAGGAGGGAAGCCCTTCCCCGCACAGGCAGAGAGCAGGACTGGCAGGGCCTGGGGAGCATCCTGTGCACTGTCAGAAACATCACCGCCTCTCAGGACCCCGCCGCTCTGCAGCTGCAGACCAGGGCCCCGGCCAGGACATCTGAGAAACCCAGAGCACCGGCAAGGAGCCGCGGCCGCCCCGGGCGTGAGGGGACCGCCCGAGGCGCTGGCGGAGTCTGGATGAGCCTAGCTGCTCCTGCTCCCAGGACGGGGCACCCTGCATTCACACCCTGCAGCCATCTGCCCTCCCTCAAGACAGGGGGCCTCCAGGGCTCGGACACCTCCTGGGCGGCGTGTCCCCCTCCCTCCAGCAAGGGTCCTCCGAGAGATCGCATCACCTAGGCCGAGTGCCCAGAGGACGGGGGTCTCCAGCACTCTCAAACCTGGACTGAGCCCCCAGGAGATCGGGACTCCACTGGGCTCCGAGATCCTTTAGGTCAGGGCTCCAAGGACATGAGCCTCCTGGCCTAGGACTCCAAGCAAAGGCAGAGCAGAGCAGAGGGAAGACCGGCTCCTGCCCGCTCCTGTGACGGCAGTGAGCCAGACACCGCCCCCTCGGGCCTGCCCACCCCCGGCTCAGCAGAGGGTTCCCTGGAGGGCCCCTGGGGACAGCTGCCCCGGACAGCCCAGCACTCACGGTCAGGAAGGGATGCCGGGAGTTCTGGAGGACGCGGTTCTCTGTGAGCGTGTGAGCCACCTCGTCCTAGAAGACAGCCTGGTGAGTGGCCCCGGCCTCAGGTGGTGGGGCGGGGACGGCCGGCGGGGCCCTGCTCCCACCTTCGCCACGATGACCTCCTTCTTCAGGATCTTCATGGCGTAGTAGCGGCCCGTGGCCTTCTCCTTCACCAGGATCACCTTCCCGAAGGTGCCTTTACCCAGCAGCTTCAGATACTCAAACTCGTTCATGGTCTGCAGGGGCAGGCCCGGGAGCCGGTCACCATGGCCTGCGGCCCACAGGGCTCCAGCAGCCACTGTGGTCAGCCCCGGGCCGGCGGGAAAACTCGGGTACGTGCCCAACACAGCTAGGCATCTGGGGCTGGGGAGCGGCAGTGCCCGGCGGCGGGGTCCCAGCAGCCGCGCCGACAAGGGCCTGGCTCTGAAGGCTGAACTGCGCCGTCCTCAGGTAAGGTCCCAGAGCCCAGAGGTCCTCCTGGGCCGGCCCGCTGGGACCCCGTGAGCCCCGGTGACCTGGCAAGAGGGGGACGGGCCTCACCACACGGTGCCTGGGCTTGGCCAGGGACACCTCCATCTCCTCGGCCCCCGAGTTGTCGCTGGGTGAGCCCGAGCGGAAGTCCATCATCTCCTCCTCCTGCTGCTTGAGTCCATCGGCCACCGTCTGGATGGCGGTTGTCCACTCCTCCCTGTGGGGTGGGGTCAGGGAGGGTCCCACCATGCTCAGGCCCAAAGAGCGCTCGAGGCTCCCCGGGACCCAGGCAGCAGCCCTGCCGGGGCTCTCCCGGCCTCACCGCTCTTCGGGCGTCTCCACGTGGAAGGTGCGCTCGATGACCGTGGTCCACTGCAGGCAGCGGATGATGAAGGTGTTGGGCCTGGGCCGCTCCGTCTTCATCAGCTGGCACTCTGGGTGGGGCAGCAGTGAGCCCCTGCGCACACCACAGGCCCACCCACCCCAGGACTCCACCCGGGGCCCTGAGGCGCCCTCTCCGGCCCCTCCAGGCTGGGGGCTTTCTTCTGTGACGTGGGGCTGGGCGGGCTCTAGCTCACTGCCACTGCAGCGGCCAGGGGCCCCTTGGGGCTCACGGTCCAGCGCAGACCCCGGGCCCCAGCCCCTCGGTCCTCCTCCTCCGATTGGCATGAGGGTCAGCTGTAGGGACCCTGGGGACAGACGGTGGGAGGGGGCTCACGGGGCAGCAGCATGACCCTCTTGAAAGGGACCACTATTTTCCCAACCACGGTGGCCTCCGACTCCAGACCTGCCTGGTGCCTGCACAGGGACACTGCCTGTCCTGCTGTGCTGGGGGACGGGACCCGCCAAGGCTATTCTCTGGACGCGTGTCACACTGCCCTGGGGCTGGGAGTCCCGCGCATGGAGGGTAAACAGGCTGCGGCTGGGAGCACGCGGTGCTGGATCGAGGGCCCACCAGGCGCAAGGGGTGTGAGTGCAGCCTCTACCCGCAGTGCTGGGGCGGGAGGGGCAAGGGGCCAGCAGGGCCCCACCACACCTCTCTCCAGGCCCCGCCCGCCCAGCCAGGAGCGGGGAGCCGACGAGGGCCTGCTGGGTCTGTGTCCTCTTGGGGCTGGGGCCGGGGCACCTGCAGGGCCGGCCTTCATGGGCCCCACGCCCACCTCCACCTGCTCTGACCACCTGGCCCGAGAGGTCCTGAGATTGGGGTCCTTCCTTGTCTAGTGGGACCAGCCACCTGCGACAGACACAGGGGCTGGAGGGCCCCAGAGTCCCAAGGCCACTGGGCAGGAGGGCTGAGGTGGCAGAGGGTGGGGACACAGGTGAGGCAGGGCCCTAGTGGGACCAGCTGTAAGGCAGCTGGGCCCTCGCCTCCCCGCCAGGATGGGCGCAGTCACAGCAGCACGTGGAGAAAGCGCCAGTTTTGCGGGGCCACGCGACGCCCAGGCCAACGCCCTGGCGGTGGACACTCACCGTCCCGAGGGCAGCCCCCACTGAGGGCCTCTGGGGAGCTTTGCTGAGAAGGTTCATCTACTCGGGCCCTGTCCCCACTCCAGCCCCAGAGCAGCTCCAGAGCCGCCGCCTGGGACTCGGCAGAGGCCCCGCAGCCAGAGCGGCCTTGAGTGAAGAGGGGCAGTGCCACCCAGCCTGGCCCCCCAGCCTGCTGGTCCCAGGACAGAGGCCCAGGGCTCAGCGGGAGCTGCCGACAGGTCCGCACGGCCCCCACCCCCAGATGCCAGGGGCCGCGGGCACTCACGGGCCACGGAGAAGTTGTTGAGGGGGGACTCGCGCGGCTCCGTGTCCTGCGGCCGCTCCTTGTAGCCGGTGAAGCTGCCGTCGCTCTTCAGCAGGAAGTAGCGCGGCCGCCAGGTCTTGATGTACTCCCCTGAGGAGGCGGGCAGACGCTGTGGCCACCGATCGCCGGCCCGTCCCAGCGGGACCGCAGCTGCGGCGCCAGCAGGGGCCCCGGGGCTCCTCAGTGCCCCCGCAGCGGGGGCGCACCAGCCGGGCCCCTGCCTGCGTTGGGACGGCAGGCTCCTGACAAAGGGACGTGAGGTGATGGGAGGACGGCCAGTCTGCAGCGGCGCGCAGGCCCCTCCACCAGCACTGCCCGGGTGCTGCCCGCGGCCACCCACCAGGGCTTCAGGGCGTGGAGCTGCCCCATGTGCACCCTGGGTCTGGCTGTGCGGCGGGCAAAACAGTCACCGTGGGGACGGGGCACCAGGCAGCCCCTCGCGACTGCCGCTGCCCAGGACAGAGCCTGGGGCTCAGGCCCAGCACCACCCTCAGCGACAGCCTCGGTGTCTGCAGCAGGGCCTGCCCAGAGCAGCGGTGCGGCCGGCGAAGGCGGCCCCAGGCCCAATGCCCTGCCGGCTCCCAGGTACCCGGGAAAGTCCCCAAAGTTGTGCAACATCAGCCGTAAACCGCGCTCACACTGAGAACCGGAGCAGATGTCCTCTGTGGACGTCGGGGCGACTGTCATTTTTCATACTGTCACCCAGAAAAAAATGTTTCATTTACATTTTGCCGAGCAAGGAGTTTGGGCAACAACAGACAACTCACTAATTAGGCCATCGCTTCCTCACAAGGGCTGCTGGGCAGCGGCAGGAGCGCGGGTCACTGTGCCCCTGCCCTGGGGGACCTGCGGCCAGTACGGGCCCTCGGACCCTCGCTCGTGTGCCGGCAGGGTGGGGCGGCAGCATGCTGCGTCTCAGGACCCCGTGCGGGCCGCTGGGCTGGGGGTGGCCTGCCAGCACCAGGGAGCAGGCTGCACCCTGCCACACCTGCCCGTAGCCTGGGGCCGGGCTGGGGCAGCAGGACTCGAGGTTACCACAGGAAGGCCGTCTTGTCTGGAAGAGGTTCCCTACCAGGGCTGGACAAGGGGCCTCCTGTCCCCCAGTCTACTGCCGGGACCCGGCCAACCCAGCACCCCCGGGTTTGTTTTCCACAGGCCTCCCCTGACCCCCTACCACCCAGGGTGTGGGACGCCACTCCCAGAACCCTTCCTCAGGCAGCCCACCTGCTGGCCACGGCTGCCACTCCTCACAGAGGTCACTGGAGGTCGGGGCGGCCCTCCCCAGGAGCACACAGGGACCCACCCAGTTCTGCAAGCCTCGTGCCTACAGGGCAGGTCTGCTGGGAAGACTGGACCTGGCCCGGGACCCCATGCAGCCTACGAGCGGGCACCCCTCCCACACCAGAGAGGCCCTGCTGTGGCGGGCGCGATGAGCAGGCCCGGTGCCCCGCCCGCTGCCACCCGCCTGCGTGCCAGTCTGGAGCTGTCGGCCCCTGATGGAGAGCCTCCCGTCCTGCCAGCTGCCGCTCCCCGGGACGCAGGCTGAGCAGGGAGAGTGATGAGCGTATCGCCGCACAGCTCCGAAATCCATCTTGATTCCCACCCGCCACTGCCCGCCAAGCCCCCCGCAGCCCCCCGCAGGCCCCCAGTGCAGCACCCCCGCAGGCCCCCAGTGCAGCTGTTCTCCAGGCCAAGGTTCAGCGGGACCCAGGCACCAGCCGCCGTTTCCCGAGGTGGGCAAGGCCCCGAGCCACTGAGCACCTGGGACATCCCACCCCACCCTGCGACCCTGCACACAGCCTTATCCCCACAAGCCCACCCCGGGCTGGAAGGTTCTGGGAGCCAGAACTGGGGTGGGGAGGTGCTCCTCATGAAGAGGCTGGGGCCTGGGACCCGGGAGCCCTCGGGACAGACTAGGGGTGGGCCCTGCACCTATGGTCCTCCGGGCCCCACAGGCCAGACCCAGGAACCTGACACCCACAGGTAGCCAACGGGGAACCGGCAGCTTCGCCGGCACAGGCCCCTCTTCAGAGCCGCCTCTCATGCCTGCAGAAGACTAGCCAGGTGCTTGTGGGGCCCCCGCAGCGCCAGCTGTGCCCAGACGCTGTGGCATGCATCTCACCGAGCTCACGACAGGCAGGCGGTCAGCCCTAGAGGGGACCCCGGCTCCCACACCCCCACATGGGGGCACAAGAGTGGGGAGTCACCCAGGGCCCCGCTACCACCATCTGTCGGCCACAGGGCCTGCCCGGGTCAGGGAGGGGACACAGGACAGCCAGACCTGAGAGGGACATAGGCAGGGGCAGGTGACAGATGAGGGGCAGCTCCCTAAACTGGGCCCCTCTCCCCCACCAGGTGTCCACCCACAACCTGGATGGACTCTGGGCAGTGGCCTGGGTGGGCAGTGGGCAGGGGCTCCGTGCCTCACATCAGTGCTTGGTGGAGGCTCCTCCTGACATGGGGCCGGGACTGGCTGGGGCTGGGGTCCACCCGAGGGCCAGGGAGGAGAGCCAACCCCGCCCTCCAAGACCTGGTGCTGCTGGGGAGGGGACCTGTGCTGGGACCCGGCTCCCACCTGCCGCACTGAGGTCCCCTCCCCAGCCCGGCCTGCAAGCCCCGTGTCTGTGTGACAGCCCCAGGGAGGGTCACCATGGGCAGCCCTGGCCCCCCACAGACCGAAGCAGCCGTGTGGCCGGGACCTGGAGACAGGGTGGGCACAGACGCAGCGGCCCACAGCCCCCACCGTCCTGGCCGAGGGGCCGCAACCAGGCTCTGGGCTCCCAGTCCCGCACGGCCCCCCGCACAGCGTGTGAACCGGGAGCAGCCCACTGGCCGTGGCGTCCCGAGCTCCAGGACCTGTCCCGTCCCCAGCTCTGGGGAAAGTGCAACATGAACACTTCATGGCAGGCGGCGCTGGCGGGGTGCCAGGCGGCACCGAGCTGTTTCTCCACAGCAAAGTGAGCCTCAGCAGGCCTGGGGAGCGGGCGCCAGCTGACAGCGGCCGCCATGCGGTCCCCTGCCGCCACCGCATCCATCGCCACCGACAGCTGCCGGCGCCCGCTTGTGTCTGCAGCGTGACCCATCCATCCGCCCATCAGGAAGGGCACGAGGCCGGGCCCCCACATCCCTGTCCCTGGCCAGACACAGACCCCACACAGCCCTGGACCCCGGGGGCCCGAGCAGTGGGGCAAGGGCACGTCCCGCGGCAAGGCCAGCACAGGGGTGGTGGGGCCAGCCACCAGGCGGCACGTGGCAGGCACCCACGGCCAGCTTGGAGCGGCGTCCGCGCGGCCCGCCCGGCGTCAGCAGACCCAGCTGCACTCCCAGCAGGCAGGGAGGCGTGTCAGGAAGCCGCTAGCTCACCTGCTGGGTAAACTGAGGCCCACGTCCGGGGACTTTAGGGTCACAGAGAGGCAGCCGAGTCTCACTGGCGCACGGACAGTGCTTCACAGTCCTGCCCGGCATCTGGCAGAAGTGCCCCAGGGCCACAGCCCAGGGGCATGCAGGTGTGGCCAGGACACAGGGGCGACACTGCTGGAGGGGCTGGGCCGCCCTCCCGTGGCCCGAGGATGGCGCCCACTTCACGGTCCCTGTGGCCGCTCCGACCTGCACCAGCCTCAGCCCCTGCAGACCAGGCCCTGGGGGCCGACGCGCACCCGCCCCCTCTGTGCACACACCACGACCCCCCACCGCAGGCCAGAGAGAGGTCACCCTGTCCCCACCCTGCCACACGCCCCAACCACTCACTGCAGCGTCTGTCCCACCATCTGCTTCTGCTCGGTCTTGTGGCCTCCGCCACTGCCTCGCAGCGGGTCTCCCTGCCCACCCTGCTCATTCAGAGACCTCTCCTTCCCCGCCCTGCCCGCCGTGGCCCAGGCTCGCTCCACAGGCTCCGCGCTCAGGGCCACACTTGGCTTGAAAGAGCCCTCCAGGCAGGGCCCAAACTCTCTGGTGGGGGGGGGTCTGTGGCTTCCCCAACTGCTAGCCCCTTGGGTCACAACCCTGGGGTGGGGGGAGGAGGCCTCCGGAACACGGCCCCAGGGACACACCTCTCACTCTGTGCCCCAGTCAGCACCCCAGCAAACTGTGGTGCCAGGTTCTAGGGGGACGGAGGAGGTATGGGGGCCGCGATACCAGACTTGTGTCCCAGCAGGCACCCCCCAGACACCCAGAGAAGCCAGGACCCCGGCGTCTAAGTGACCCAGGCTCTACTAAGCCAGGGCCTCCCGGGAAAAGCAAGACGCCCCCTGGAGGGAGGGCCCCAGTTGCTGCCGCCTAACAGGAGCAGGCTGGCTGGGCCGCACAACTCTCGGCCACCATCCTTCTGGGACGGGGCAGGCTCCCGGCCACAGGAGTCCCGGCCGCAAACCACCTGCTCGTCACACCCCAGCCTGCTGCTCCAGCCCGCGGCGGTTGTGGCACCCCGGGAAATTCCTGCAGCCCCCACCCACCAGCGTGCCCAGGGGCTCCAGCTCAGAGTACGGCGCCCAGTTCATCTGGAAGCTTCTGGAAAGCAGGGTGCCCATCTGACAGCAGGGGAAAAGGAAGCTGGGGCACGGGCACCCGAGCCAGAGCCCAGGGCCCTCTGCCAACCTACAGGCAGGGCCGAGGCGGGCACCGCGTGGACGAGCGGACGCCAAGCACAGCCACCAGCTCCAGTTACCGAGGGCACTGGCCGCGGGCCTGGCCGGGCGTGCCAGGCGGAGGGGACGCCAGCCCGCGGGCAGTTCCCTCCCACGCCCTTCTAGGAACTGGCCTGTGGCGAGCGGGCGGGCTCCCCAAGAGTCCGCCGGCAGGTCTGGGCGCGGGGCGGGGCCTCTGCCAGGCGCTGCCCCCTCAGTGAGCCCTGGGGCGCAGGCCGCCACCCACCCTGCCCTGCCCTGAAGCCTGGGGTGGGGGAACTGTGACCCCTCACCCGCAGCGTGAGGCCAACCAAGCTTCCTCTTTTGTTGTTTGTTTTAAACGGAGACCTCGACAGGCTCACAAAACAGGAAACTTGGCCCCAACAGTGGCTGGACCGGCTCCGGCCAACACTCGCGCCACACACCACGCACACGCACACGTCACGCACACGCGCCACACACGTGTACGAGGCACCAGGCACACGCAAGGCCCCTCGGGCCCAGGAGCGCCTGCAGTCCCCTGCCCCCGGCACTGCCTGCCCCAGGGTCAGCTCCGGGCCGCGTGGCCCAAGGGGACCACAGGGACTGAAGCACCCGCACCCCAAGTCCACTCCCACACAACCCGGACGAGGCCCAGGCCGTTCCACACCTGAAGCCAGGGAGACGGGGACCCACGGAGCCTGCACGCAGCGCGACCAGAGGTCCGCCCACCCCGGGCCCCCCGCCCGTGGCGCAGCGAGGTGTCCCCGAGGGCCCTCGCCGCCCAGCAACGCCGCAGGGGAGCCCGTCAGGCAGGGCCCCGCGCTCCCCCTCTCGGCGGTGGGGCTGCCAGGGCGCACGCAGGGGGCGAGGTCCCCTGGGGCAGCTCAGTGCGGCAGGGGGTGGTAAGGGCGCCCCAGACCTGGCGCTGGGGGAGGGCACAGGATGGGTGTGTGGGCTTCGGACGCACCAGGAAGAGCCTGCTGAGCTCGGACTGGACCCCGTGCACACACGGTGCAGAGGGTGCGCAGCGGGCAGGTGCAGGGTGAGTGGGAGGCTCCCTGGGCAGGGACCCCACCCCAGGCCAGCTGCCCCCACTTTCCGGATTCTGGCCTGGTGGACAGCCAGGCCTGCCAGGGCCAGCGTCCGCTCCACAACCACCACTCAGCCGGCGTCGAGCACAGCGCTGCCCTCCTCCCTCTCCAGGCCCAACTGCTCCGGCAGCCTGGCCCTGGTGGGAACACCCGGAGGGGTGGCAGCGCCCCACGGGGTCTGCCAGGGCAGCTCTGGGGCTGGGTGTCCGGGGGCACAGCCCCCAGGCAGTCGGACAGGCAGGCGAGGACCCCTGGCGGGACCAAGGCCGTAGCACAGAGTCCAACCTGAAGGAAAAACTGGAGGCCACAGGCCACATGCGGTCAGACTGACAACTGAGAAGGGAGGCTTTTTAATTTCTGTCAACCTTTCAGATACCGGGGGTGGGGGAAGCACAGAAGATTTGGGCAATGCCAAGTCCACCAGCACTGCCCACAGCTGCAGCTAAGCTGACCCTGCTAGTCGGGGCGATGTCCCCCTCAACACGAGGACGTCAGCCACCGCCCACTTTGCTGAGCCGGCAGTGGCCTAAGTCACACTGGAGACCAACTCCCCACAGGACAGCTGGGGACACGCTGGCGGTTAGGAGTCACGAGCAGCCCAGCCCGGGATCCTCCCTGCATACTCCCCCTCAGCTCTCATCCCGATGCTCAAGGGTTCCTGAGGGCACTGTCCCTCCTGTGTGCCAGGCTCTGGCTGGACATGCGGTGCAGCCAAGGGGCAGGTGGGGCCTCCAAGGGCAAGAAGGGTAGAAGAGGCACAAGTATCCGGACTCGAATCATCCCAGCAGCTCAGCCCCACAGCGGGGGTCGCCAAACCTCCCCACCTCCCGCTTCTGCCCCCCGAACCCGGCCCCTTTCACTGGGTGGCTCTGAAGCCTGGCACACAGGAGGATGCAAACACTGCGGGGAAGAGACGAGAACAGACGGATGGACGGAGGAGGAGCAGACAGCAGGACAGGACGGTGTGGGGGAGGCAGCGTGTGGCACCATCTCCCAGCCTGGGGGCTGCTGCTGCTGGCTGGGCCACACTCCACCCTCTGGCTTCTCCGTGCGCCCACCTGACACCGGGAAACCGTCCTGGGGCTCGGTGGACCTTCCCTTGCAGGGGACAGCGGCGGGGCAGCAGAAAGGCCTGCACCAGGGCTCCGGTGCCCACCAGGTGACCGTCCCTTGGGCAACATGCACGGGCAGCCAGGGGGACTCGGCCGGGGTGGGAGGGCACACCCACGAGCCCTTGTCCTGCGGACCCCCATACTGGGCCAGGCGCCCTGCGGCCTGAGGTCCAGACCTTGCCCGGGGCAGCCTTTCTCAGACAGGCAGTCAACAAACCTCACCGAGGATCAAAGGCCCCGCTGCCAGCAGGGCACTGCCGGGCTGCGCTGTGCCACCAGGAGCAGGGAGGCGGCCGGGCCGGACGGTGCTGCCTTACCAGCAGGGGCTGCACGGGTGGGCAGTGGCCCGAGCGCAGGCCTCCGTCCGAGGCCGCTCCTAAAGCGCCGCTGGCCACACCCTTGTCCCCTGCTGGCTGGCACGCTCGCAGCCCCCGCTGTCCCTTCTCATCCACCTCACCGCCAACTCTGCGGCCTCCCGGCCTGCCGTGGGCAGCTCCCAACCTGCAGAGCGCAGCGCCTGACACCCACTCTTGCCATGCCGCCCTCTCCACTGCGTGGTGAGGTCCCCCCGCAGCCCATGGGGTCCTGGGTGGGGAGGGGGACCCTCACACCACCCGCTGTTGGGCATGGCATCGTGAGAGCTGCGGGCGGCCCACCAGTAAGCGTCGCCGGAGTTCCGGGGGAGGCAGGGCAGCAAGAAGAGGAGGCAGGCACTGGGCCGGACCAAGCAGCTCTGCCCTGCCCTCAGGGGCCCCTGTGCCAGGGCCTCCGGCGTCAGGCCTTGGAACAGCCCCAGGGTCCTCACTGCCTTCCAGGAAACCGGGAATGTCCCCGCCCGCCACCAGGTCTCAGCCAGGCGGTCACTCATCACAGGCTGCACACTGGCTTCGGGGCCTCACGTGCCCCCCGGCCAGGAGGCCCCACCGGCCTTGATCTCTGTGCCATGGGGACACGGGGCCCAGGACACCAGGGCAGGGTGGCAGCCATGAGGCCAGCTCCGGCCGGCACTGACCTCGCTTGTGCAGCCAGCCCTCCTTGACAATGGCCACGTCGTTCATGGTGCCCAGGCTCCTGCAGGCCGGGGCCACGCGGGCGCAGTGCGCACTCCTCTGTCAGCCACCCGAAGCCCCTGGAAGAAGCCAGGGAAACACGTGAGGCCGTGCACGGCCGGCAGCTCCTCTGTCCCCACGCCGAGCCCAGCCGCCCGTCACACCTGGGGTCCCCGCCTGGGCCCCGCGTTCACGTGCCCCCACCCGTAGCCTGGGAGCACTGAGGCCCCTGGCTGTCCTCCCACCAGAGGGGGAGCTGCCGCCCTCCACCTCCCACGGCCAGGGCTTCAAAGCCACCGCCCTCCCTACCCCAGACCCCCAGCTCAAGGCCCGCCACCTCACCCACCTCCCGGGCCCTGGTCACTCCCGCCCAATCTGCGCCCCGGCGGAGCCGCCGCCCAGACAGTGCACGCTGCTCCAGGAGGGCCCCGTGCAGGCACCCCTTTCTGTCCATGTTCAGACCCAGAAAAAACTTCGAACAGGAAGGCAGTGCCAGGGAGCTGGCAGCCAGCACAAATGAGAGCCCAGCGTCCTGGGGTGACCTGAAAACCCACCCCTGAGAAACCTGGGGCCCCCAACCGCAGCACCCACACTGGTCTGAACCTGCTCACGTGTAGGGTAGCAAGCACCAGGCATTCTGGTTTTGCAGGCTTGGCGCTGGGCACTGGGGACGTAGGGGGTTCAGACCAGTAGTGGGGAGCAGCGCCCAATCTGGGTGGCAACAGACACAGCACCCAGAAGCCACAAAGGGATCGCAGATGCAGGAGCACAGTGCCTGTTCCACAGAGGCCCAGTGGCCAGGCTTTGCGTCACTTTGACCATGGGTCCTACATGCCTTCCCTACTGTGCCCCTGCTTGTGAACTCCTAGTTATCCCTCAAAACCCAGTTCCACATGACCCATTCTGGGCACCCCAGGAAAGAGCACTCTGTCCCCCTCCAGGGGTGTTCCTGAGAGCAGGGCCAACAGACTCCTCTTTGGCACCCTCGGTCTGGGCAGACCCCTGAGGACCTCGGAAAAGGGTCCATCAGGGGTCCCGCTCACAGTCCCAGTTAGCTGTGCTGCTGGACAGGGTGCTGAAGACCCCCCTGCGGAGTGAAGGAACCCCAAGGATGCTGGAGTCAGCCAGCAGGGGTTCTGGTGACACTGGAGGGGGTGTGGCCTGGAGGTGATGGCTGGACTCAGACTTCTGGGTGTCTCCCACGCAGGCCGCAGCCGGGCTGCTGCTCAAACAGCTGTCGGGCACCCGTGTGTAAAAACACACTGCACACGGGGTGGTGTGTCGAGCCGGCGCCCAGCCGCCTCGGGCCATAGGCCCGGGGGACCCTGCTTCCCGGGCTTCTGAACTGTGAGTGCCTTTCCGGAACCGAGCGCTGCTGCTGGTGTTAAGTCACAACTTCTTAAAGCACAGTGGTGCTGACAGGGCCCCTCCCTCCGTCCCAGCACAGCGTGGGGGCTGCAGTCCAGCGCAGGCGGCCCCACCAGCTACCGCCCTTGTGGTGGAGGAGGGGCCCCAGCAGTCAGAGGCTAGGGACCCCAAGCAGGGCTGCAGGGCACTCGGGCCTGCACAGCCAGGGCACATACATGCCTCTGGCTCAGCAGCAGTGCCTGTCGCCCACAGCTCAACAGCTGCCCCAGGCTCCCCAATGTGGGCAAACCCACAGGCCCTCTGGCCCCAGCCTCTGAGAGGGGCAGCGGCAGCCCCGAGCCCACCCAGACCAAGAAGCTATGTGGGGGTCCGGGAGGGCGGTGGTCCCCTGTGGTCAGCCTGGGCACCCCCGCCAGCCTGTACAACTCTTTTCTAAGTGAAAATGAGGGCTCCTTCCAAGGGCCCACCCACAAACTTGAGGGATGGCTGGGCGCACCTGTCTAACGCCTCTGCCCACGACCTTGCGCCGGCGCGCCCTGCGCCGGGTGGGGCCCGAGCCCGCGGCGCCGCGTCCGGCAGCGCCCCGAGCCCCCGCCCCGGCCAGGGCTGCCGAGCGCTCCCCAAGGTCATGAGGGAGCGCCCGCACCCGCGCCCGGCCAGGCCCGCTCGCCCCTCCGAGCCGCGGCCTGGCCGCGCGGCCCGCGCCCCGCTGCCGGCCGCGAACAAAGCGCCGGGCGCGGGAGGAAATCCGGGCGGCGCGGGCGGGACTCACCGGCCGCCGCGTCCGGCGCGAGCGCGGGCCTAGCCGGGCCGCGGCCTCCGGCGCCCGCCGCTCCGCATCCCCGCGGGCCGGGCCGGCGGGTCCGGGCAGGAGGCCGCGGCTCGGGCGCTCTAGGACGGGCCTCGTGCCGCCGCGGGCCGTGTGCCTCGGCCGCCGCTCCGCTCCCGGCTGCCTGCTGCGCTGCTGCGCTGGGCCGGCCGCCCGCCCGCCGTCCGTCCGCCCGCCCGCCGCGGCCCGCCCTCTCCCCGCCCCGCGCCCGCCCGCCCACATCCGCCTCCGCCGCCCGGGGCGCCCCGCCGCCGGCCGCCCGCGCAGCGGCAGCGTCGGCCGCGGGCTGGGGTGGCCGCCTGGCCGGGAGCCAGGAGCTGCGCTAACGGAGCCCCGCCGCCCCTGCCGCTGCGGCCTCAGTTTCCCGGTCTGATCAGCGAGCCGCGCTGCCCAGACCAGTTCTGCCTCCACCCCATTCATTAAAGCGGCTGACTTTCGTCCCCATGGGCATGCGGTTAGTTTGACCTTCTGAATGTGCCCGAGTGGGCAGTCCCTTGCTGGGGGACCTGGGGAGAGCAGCCAGGATGTCCTGACAGGCCCAGTGCTGGGACCCTGCAGAGCAGGCCCTGGGGGAGCGGGGGCTGGGCGCAGGTGTGGGGAGGTGGGCCTGGGCTGCTGGACAAGCACAGGACAAGCTACCGCCACCCGCGTCTGCCTTGAGGACCCTGGCTGGCCGGCTGGCCTGGCCCAAGGTGCTGGGAGTTGGAGCCCTCAGTCCCTGGAGGGTCTTCCAAGGGCTCCCTCCCCAGGAGAAAGATACTGACTGCCGTGGTGGATGGAAACAGAGGGACAGAGGCCCCCAGCACCCGCGGACGGGCCCACCCATCCAGCATGCTGGCCAGGGTGCTCTCTGAGCTGGCGGACCCCGGGAGCTGAGCTGTGGGGAGACTCGGGAGAAGCCTGGACGGCTGAGGCAGCCCCCCGCTGCTGCCTCTGTGGGTCTCGGGCACCCACGTCCGGCGGGTGGCCAAGGGTCCGGGGGGATGCACAGGGGCGCCAGCGGCACCTACAGATTCCAGACACAGCGGAGACCCCGACCCCTCCCTGGCCCCGGCCGGAGTCGATAGTATCCTCCCGCAAAAGGAAGGTTGAGTTACCTTCCTGGGGGTGTATGCTTCTCTGGTTTTGAGGAGGAGAGCATTTTTGTCCTCCATCCAGGTCAGAATCCACTCAGGTGGAAGACAGAGACCCTTGACCTCGGTCAGAAGCCTCACTCTGACGGGACTGGGGCTCCATACCTGCCTCTTGGGACCGACCCAGAGAAGGCCGCACTTAGGGAGGGCTCTCGCTTAGGGAGGGTCCAGTCGCTCCTCAGGAGGACAGCCCCAGTTCCAGCTTGTCCCCTAGAGCTGCTGCCACCCCCCACACACCAAACTGGCTCCCAGCTCTGACTGGTCACCCAAGAAGGACCCTGCCTCCCGGGGGAGGAGAACATACTGCCCCAACCAGATGCCTAACCTGAGGGTCACCCCATAGGTCAGATGTCTGTCCATCACTCCCATGAAAACCTACTCCATTGGCCTCCTGGGGACCCCTCTGGGGCTGCCCAGTGACCCGTGGCTCTCCCAGAAGGGTTTCCTCACCCACCCCATCCTGGAAAGTGAGGAAGAGAAGCCCTGGGAGGAAAGGAGCACCAGGGGGCCAGTGGCCGCTGTCTGCCAGACAGCACCCATTGAGAAGATGTGGCCACGCCCCAGCTGCTCACCCACCCCCTGCTGGCCATTGCAAGAACAGTGTCCTAGCCTGGAAGCCACTGCCCTGGCCAAATCCTTGGGCTGACTTGCCTCTCCAGGCCTCGCAGCAGCCCGCTCCAGTGTCCATGAGCTGCTGCGCAGCCCACGCCCCATGCCCTGCAGCCCCTGTCCTGTCTGCGGCTGCACAGGAGCCTGCCCGCTCCCGTGACTGGAGCGTCCCTGTGGGCAGGCCAGTCCCCTTCTTGTCTGGCCCCCAAGAGAAAGCAGCACCCCTCTCTTCAAGAAAGCCCCCTTCCCTCAGACGGATGTCAAGGAGAGGACCCAGCCAGGTCACCTGCTCTGCTGACACTGGGGCTGCTGGGGAGTCCCCTGGCCAGCTGTTTCCAACAGAAACTGCTGTGCCCAGCCCCTGAGGAGGGTGGCCATGGCCCTCCCAAGTGCAGGGCCTCCAGCCCTGTCACCTTCTGCAGCTGGTCTAGGCAGCAGCTGCAGGGCGGGGCCTCGGGGCAGCTCCAGATGGCCGCCTGGCCGGCTGTGTCCGGCCCCACAAGGCTGCAGCCTCCTCCTGTCATCCTGGGCCTGAGAGGGGTCCACTCCCTAGTGCCACCTCCTGGCAGCAGGGACAGCCCCTCCTTTCCAGGCAGTGGGACCTGAGGACTTCAGCCCTTCCTGACAGGACAGGTCCAGGGAGCCTCTCTCCTGTTCCCTCCCCCAATGACATCTCTCCTCTAACCCTCCCCTAACTGGGCCAGCCTCCCAGGCCCAACCTGGGGCTCTTGCAGGCAGCGTCCTTACCTGCCGCAGCCCTCTGCCAGCACAGACTCCGCCAGGCCCCAGGGAGCGCTCTGTCCACCACCAGGCAGGCCGACTGGGCTGTTCTGCTCTGGGCCTCACTCCCGGCTGGCAGGGCAGGAGGGCAGCCAGAGCCTGAGCAGCCAGAGCAGAGCAGGCCTGGCCTCCCTCCCGCCCCTTGGGCCTGCGGTGTCTGGGGATGGCACCCAGGACAGGGTTCCCCAGTGCCCCACTATGCCTTCACTCAGCAGGCCTCGTGGAAGCGCCACGGGTGCCCAGTCCACGTCTTCGTACCAAGGCGACCTGGGGAGAGCTCTGGATGTATGGGGGCCCTTCTCTGGGGTGGTCAGCGAGGCTGCTCTGAAGGTACTGCTGAGCAGGCAGGAGCGGAGCCCCCGAGGGCCTGGTCCTGTGTGCACCAGGCCCATGGCCACTCCTCCTGACACAGGGGCGCCGAGGCTCAGGGCTGTGCCCAAGGGGGTCCGGGAGGGCCCTGACGCGGGCACAACCCCCAGGGGACATCCCTGGCCCTGTCCGGGGTATGCTCAGCTCCTCCCGCAGGGCTGGGGCCAGGGTTACCAGAGCCTGGCTCCCAGCCGCAGTTCAGGAAGCACGCGGGACGTGCGGTCAAACTTGAACTTCAGAGTAACACGGTATCATTTTTAATACGAAGACATGCCTTTCCGCCCTCCCAATGACTGGGGTCCTAAATTCTGCTGCCAGAGCCACTGGGCTTGAACAGAGCTCCTGGGCACACCCCAGCAGCCGCCTAATGGCAAGGCTCCCCCTGCAACCAGGGGGGGCTCCCTCTGGTGCTACCTCGTCTTCTGGGGTCCCACCCTGCCCCCGGCCTGTCCCTGAGTCCAGACCTTTCTACGTCTCCACCCCCTTTTCCATGGTGGGGCTGCTGGGCAGTGCAGGTGGGAATTCAGGGGACAGCGCGGCGGGGACTCCAGTCCTGGCTCAGGGATGCGTGCCAGCTGTGCCCCTCCACCCAGGGGTGTGATAATGAAAGCGCCTAACGAAGGGACTGCAGACGGCCAACTGGGCCCGTCCACTTCCATCCTGACCTGACCAGAGCGGCCCTTTAGGTCAGGCCCTGAGGAAAGACTGGGAGCAAGAGTGTGCGGCAGGCGAGGCTTCCCAGAACAGGGCCCTCCATTCCCCACTGCATCCCCCTCCCGGAGGTGGAGCCCAAGACCCCCGCCCAGCTCCAGCACCCTGACACCCAAGCTCCCGTGGGCCCCTGAACACTTTGCTGCCGCTTTAGACTGTGGGGGCAGTTCTGCCTCCCCCGGTCATGTTGTGCCGTGTCCGTGAGCCTCTGGGACACACAGTTGCAGTGGTGGCCCCCAGCGATGCTGAACCATTGTCTACGGAGACAGTGGTCCCTATTCTGGACCCCAAGGTCAAGGTCCAGGGCAGTGTTTGGAAGAGGGTCTCAGTTAAATGAACAGAAATTCAGAAAGAGGCTTTTTGTGAAGAAGGGTGTGTCATCTTTTACAAATTTAGGACACCATCCCTTCCTTCACACATCCCAGCTCAGCGTACCGCCGGCGGCAGGAGCCCGGGTCCCCCCGAGCCGCGGGTAACCGCGCCAGCGCCACCAGGAAAGTCGCTGGTCCTTGGAAGGGGCCCCCTAGCAAAAGGGCGCAGTTGGGACCCCACGGGTGGGGAGACCCCGACACGGAGTCGTCAGGTATCGCGAGAGAGCCCCAGCCCCGCCGCACCCCGAATCCCCTCCACCCCAGCGTCCTGACTGGCGGCGCGGGCGGCCGAGCGGGGCGGGAGGGCGGCGAGGGCGGCCTCAGCGGTCCCGCCGCTCCGGGAAGTGGCCTCGGCCCGCCCCCTTTACCCCCGCCCAGAGTTTCGCTCTCTCGGGGGCGGGGCGAGCGGCGGGCGGTGCCGGACGGGCCAGGAGGGAGCGCGCCCCGCCCGGCCCCTCCCCGCCCGGCGCCTCCCCCCCGGGGCGCGCAGCCCGTCGCTCGGCGCGCGGGGCGGCCCCGGGGCGGGCGGCGGCCAGAGAGGAGCTCGGGGCGGAGGAGGTGAGCGCGGGGGGCGGGCGGAGCCGGCTCCGCCCGCCCCGCCGCCGGCCCGCTCCCCGCGGCCGCGCTGCCATAAATGGGGCCGGCGGCGGCGGCGGCATCTGGCGGGCCGGGCGGCAGCCGGCGGCGGCGTGGAGGCTCGAGCCGGGCGGCGGCGCCGCGACTCGGCGACCCGGGCGTCGGGGGACACGGCGGCAGTGAAGTTCACGGGCGCCCCGGCGGGGCCGCGCGCAGGTTCGCGGGGCTCGGGCCCCTGCGCCCGCGCCCCGGACCCGCCCCCGCGGCGGAGCGGCTTCTGTTGACTTTCGATCGAGTTTTTCCTGCTCCGGGCAGGTGCCGGGGAGGCTCCGGGCGGGCGGTGACGCGCCGCGCCCCTCTCCCTCCCCGGCGGACGGCACCCGCGGGGCGAGCGGCGGGCGCGCGTGCCGTTGGTGCGCAGGTGATGACGGCGGCGGCGGCATGGAGTTCCCGGAGCACGGCGGGCGGCTGCTGGGCCGCCTGAGGCAGCAGCGCGAGCTCGGCTTCCTGTGCGACTGCACCGTGCTGGTGGGCGACGCGCGCTTCCCAGCGCACCGTGCCGTGCTGGCCGCGTGCAGCGTCTACTTCCATCTCTTCTACAGGGACCGGCCCGCGGGCAGCCGCGACACGGTGCGGCTCAACGGCGACGTGGTCACGGCGCCCGCCTTCGGCCGCCTGCTGGACTTCATGTACGAGGGCCGCCTGGACCTGCGCAGCCTGCCGGTGGAGGACGTGCTGGCGGCCGCCAGTTACCTGCACATGCACGACATCGTCAAGGTCTGCAAGGGCCGGCTCCGGGAGAAGCCCCCGCCGCGTCAGGCGCAAAGCCCCGCTCCGGCGCCGGAGCTGCCCGGCCCGCCCCGGGGCCGCCTGCCCGCCTGGCACCCCCCCTGCCCAACGGTCCAGAAGGCCAGGCTCCCGCAGGCTGGGGTCAAGGCCCCCCTCGTTCCCAGAGCACCGAGGCCTCCTCCCGTGCAGGTTGCAGGGGACTCAGAGCGGGCCCTGGACCTGTCGCTGAAACCTAGCCGCAGGCGGGAGCTGACCCACCCACCCTGCAGCCTCCAGGCACCCGCCTGCAGCCGGATGCAGCCAGGGGCGCAGCCCCTGGTGAAGGACGAGCGGGAGCCGCAGTCGGAGCAGGACCACAGCAGTGTCCCCAGGAGCCCCCTGCAGCCACCCTGTGTTCCTGCGGCCCAGTGCGCGCCGGGGGGCTCAGAGCCGCTCCAGAGCGGTGGGGCGGGCAGCAGGCAGCTGGAGCTGGATGCCGAGCCTGGGACGAGGCGGGAGGAGCCGGGGCCCAGCGGGCACCTCTGCCTCTGCCCGCTGTGCGGCAAGCTGTTCCCCGGCGCCCACGTGCTGCAGCTGCACCTCAGCGCCCACTTCCGGGAGCGCGACGGCGCGCGGGCCCGGCTCTCGCCCGACGGCGCGGCGCCCACCTGCCCGCTCTGCGGGAAGACCTTCTCCTGCGCCTACACGCTGAGGAGGCACGAGCGCACGCACTCGGGCGAGAAGCCCTACGCCTGCGCGCAGTGCGGCAAGCGCTTCCAGTACTCTCACAACCTGAGCCGGCACGCCGTGGTGCACACGCGCGACAAGCCGCACGCCTGCCGCTGGTGCGCGCGCCGCTTCACGCAGTCTGGTGACCTCTACCGCCACGTGCGCAAGTTCCACTGCGGCCTGGTCAAGTCCCTGCTGGGCTGACTCGCCCTCGCGGGGGCCTAGCAGCACCGTCCCAGCAGCCGGGCTGGCGACCCACGGAAAGGCCGCTCTGCCCCGGGCAGGAACTGAGACGGGCCACTGGGGAGCCCGCGGCCCTCCTCCCTGCGCTCTTCCTTTCTGTCCCTGGGGTCAGTCCCCGGGCTGTGGAAGGGCCCCGCTCAGCCCGTGTCCTCTGTCCTGGCGTCAGGGTGTTTGCCCTCCCCGGGGCTTCTCCAACCACCACGCTGCAGGCTGAGCCCCAGCCCCGTGCACAGTGACGGATGCGTGGGTCCCAGAAGGTGTCCTGTGATTTCCTAAGGCGCTGGGGTGGAACAGGCCCCCCGTGGGTGGCAGCAGGAGCCCCCGACGGGGGCTGGCACAGTGACTGCCAGCAGGGCCGGCCAGGCACAGCTGGTGTCGCAGGGGGTGTGGGCCCCTGCGGTTCGCGAGCGGCGGGCGCAGCGCCAGCCTGAGCCAAGTGACAGAGGTTCAGGGCCGGTGGGAGGGGTCCCAGGAGCCCTCGCCCGGCCACTGCAACGCCAGTAAGTTGGAATCGGGAAGGCGTCTCTTAGATGCAGAAAGCTCTGAGCTGCCAGATGTCTGCCTGGGGGTGATGGGCCATGCTGCCCCCCGCCTGAGCCGGGCCCTGGGCCTCCGCACCCCCAGAGTGTCACAGGCTGCGCTGGCCGGCCCGGGTGGGCCTGACCATGAAGGTCACTGGTCCGCCTGCTGGGGTCACTTCTAACGAATGGAGCAGGCCCCCGGCTGCCACGTTCGCTCCCCCAGCTGGGAGCCTTGAGTGCAAGGGCGCAGGCAGCGCTGCTCAGGCAGCCGCAGGAGACTGGAATCCCACTGGGAGTGGCCGGGGCCCGCCTCCCCCCACCCATGAGCAGGACTTGGCCAGGGTGAGGTGGGCTGCTCCAGGTTTGGGGGCGGGGCGTGTGGCAGAGCCACCTGGGCCCTGTCCCTACAGACCACATGGGCTGTTTCTGCTGCAATCAGGCATGGCACTGAGCACAATCTAGCCACTTAAGTTATTTTCTCCTGACAACACTTGATGTCCTGTGTACTCGTATGCCCACTCCAGAGGGAAATGACCAGTGGCCTGGGCAGGTGGACGCACGGGCTCATCTCCCTGACTCCGCTCTCCCCGGTGGCCAGCCTCTCCTGATGCTCAGGGCTCAGAGGCGCTGGACGGGCTGTGGAGCAGTGAGAAGTCGGTGGCAGATCCCGCTCCCCCCGCCAGAGGTGGTGGGAGCTCTCTCGGGTGCCGTGCCCTGTGCTCGGGTCTGTGTGTGGTATGCGTGCGTGTGCGCGCGCGTCTTAGATGGCACGGCCCCCTGTGGGCCTTCCCGGAGGTAGCAACACTGGGTTCATTGTCCTTGCAAGCAGTCACTGTGAAGTTCTGTAAAAGGAGCGGGCCGTCGTGCCCGCTGTCCAGGTGAGCCCGCCGCGAGGGTCCTCCTGGCCAGCCGACGCGGTAGTAATAAAGGCCCAGGTGGAGATACGTGTCATTCATTCCTGGGGACCCAGGCAGGGCACTGCTGGTCAGGACCGATGGGATCAGAGACGTGGGAGCCGGGGCCAGTGTGCCCTGAGCAGTTTCACACATGCGGTGCCCGGGCGCGGGGACTGGGGCTCAGCAGTGGCGCACCCCCTTCCCATGTTACCCCAGCCTGAGCCACGGAGAGCACCCCAGGAGGGCAGGGTGCAGGCTGCAAGGCCTCGGGTGAAGGTGGGGCCTGCCGAGTGCCACAGGGGCTTAAGTCTGAGGCCACCTCGCTCTGGACCCTCTATCTGCCTGTCCACCCTCCAGTGGGAGCCCAAGTCCTTCACCCCACACTCCCTTTCCCTGCTCCCCTCCCTCACCTCACTCGAACCCCCTTCCCTCAGGTGGGGGTATCCCTCCTGCCCCCACCCGACCCAATCTGGCTGATCCCCAGGGGCTGAACGGGGCGGAGCCATGAGCCGGGTGGTGTGTTCCAGTCCCCTCCCCGCCCTGCACGGGACCTGCACCCTCCCAGCGGCTGTGCCTCTCACCCAAGGGCTTGAGGGATGCCCTTGGCCCACACTGCCGAGGGGTCCCCGAGGTCACACTCAGCCGAGCTGGCACTGAAGAGCCAGTGGGTCCTGGATGGGTCTTCTCTCATCCCCCACCGCCAGGCCACTGTCCCCAGGGCGGCCACTCACGCCCCAGCCTGGCCGTGGCTCCGGTCGTAGGCTATTGCTGTGCCCACTGAGCAGGGGCCAGCAGGGGCTCAGGCCGTGGAGTGATGCTCCTGGGGGTCCCGCCAGCTGCCCGGCCTGCCAGGCTGTGCCCGCACTCCCTCCCCGCCGGCAGCCCTGGTCCTCGGCAGCATGGCACTCCTGGAGGCCATGCAGCCAGGCCCTCTGCTCATGGTAAACTGAGGCATGTGGCAGGGCGGCTGCAGGCCCCGGACCCAAGGCCAGTTGAGAGTCAACCCAGGACTTCCTTGCACCCTCAGGAAGGCCAGTGTCCGGCTGGGCAGGCTGCCTAGCAACAGTGGCCCTGAATGGCGGTGAGGGGAGCGCGGCCCGAGCAGCGAGTCTAGAGGGCACCAGGGCCCAGGGTGACACAGAGTCCCTGTGAGCAGGTCAGGGGTGTGCTGGCTGAGCAGCCGGCTGGGCCTCCCTTCGCAAGCCCCCAGCCCCTCCTTGGGGCCGGCACAGCCTGCCTCACACCCAGCCAGTCTCATGCCATCCTTGAGATCAAAGGGCACCGCATCCTCCCTGCTGAGGAAGTTTTATGTTCTCGACACCAGAGGGGCCTCAGGACCAACAGCCTGATGCGGATAAGGCTACAGCCTGCTCCCCCAGCTTGAGGGGACACAGGTCCTTCTCAAGTCCTCTTCCCACCTACTCCCGCCTTTTGTTCCCTTGTGAACAGCCTCCATCTCCACCTCTGTTGTCATCTCTACCACCTCCCTGTCCACCTCCATCATCTGTCTCCACCTCCATCATCTCCACTGTCTCCATCTCCTCTGCCCCACCGTCCTCTCCACCTCTACTCTCCGATACATCATCTCCATTGACTCCATCCCCATCACCTCCGTCATCTCCACCACCTCCTCCTCCGTCACCACCACCTCCGTCCTCCAGCGCGCCATTTGCATCTCCTCCATCTCCACCACCGCTGTCTTTGCGAGGTCCCCACCGGAACCGAGCCAGTTTCCCAGGTGACGACCTCGCGGTGGTTCTCTAGGCTGAGAGGTGGTAGGAGAGGGGACCAGCATTCAGTGCAGCTTAGCATCTGTCCTCCTGTGCTGCCCTCGCCTCCCTGGGCACCTTCAGTTCCCCTGTGCCTCCTCCCTGCCACCTCCACCCCTGACACGCAGAGATAACACATCTGTGCGCAAGGAAGTGGGTCCAGGCCTCTCCCGCGCAGGCGCAGGGCCACTGTGGAGGGGCCGCCCGGCTCCACCGGTTGTCTCTTCTCCCTCACGCAGGTGACTGCAGGACAACTGCGGAGGGTGAGCTGGACAGCAGGCGGGCCCAGGGCAGCCTCCCGGCCCTCGTCGTGCATGCATGGGGGAAGTGGAGCTAGTTGGGTCCGTCTGGGGCGTCGGCCGGCTGGAGTGGCGGGGATCGCAGCCTGAGGACTCCTGGGGTGGTTCATGAATGGCAGCAGCAGTGGGGGCGCCCGAGGACCCCGGGGGAGGTGAGCAGTTCTAGAGGGACCACCTGCGACCTCCCGCAGCAGGGGCAGGGCCTCTGAGGGCGCACGTGCAGGCGCCCACGCCACAGCCTGGCCAGCGAGCAGCCGGCAGAGGTGTCCGCACTGGTCAGGCACCCTGGGACCGGCGTCTGGGGAGGCTCGCCTCCCGACAGGACCCAGGTGTCCCCACTCGGAGCAGTCCTTGTTCTCTGCATCTGCGGCCGCCACACTCGCGGAGGCTGAAACCCTGATTTGCCCCCATCCTGGGGACTTTCCGTCCAGGGGTGGCAGTGCTCCCGCAGGCTGCCCGCTGGAGTGCAGACATCTCCCAGATGACAGGGCCACCCTCCGTGCGGCTCTGTCCTGCTATCGTTGGGGCACCTGTCCTGCTGAATGGGGGCCACCCCCACCACCTTGTTTTAAACCTATCACCCACTTACCTGTGGGTTCACATTCCGTTCTGGGGGCAACAACCTATGTGAACAGCTAAGTGAAAATAAAATGCTGCTTCCTCCTCTCCTCCTGCTTTGCCTGCCTGCTCACCTTCATTCCTGCTGCACCTTTCCTTTAAAAAATATAATTGCCCCTGTGAAGACCCTGTTCCCAAATAAGGCCGCATTCTGAGGTCCTGAGTGAGGCCCTCCATGTGGGACTCGGCGTCACAATGCAGCCTAGTCCGCGTTTCAGGAGAGCCTGACTCCGCCGGGGTCTGCCCAGCGCGGTCTCTCTCCTGCCACCCAGCTGCCTGAGGCCGGGCAATGCGAGCCACAGCCCGGGGCCTGCCCAGCGGCGCATCAGCTCCGGACGCTCCCTCACTGCCCCTCCCAGTGCCAATGTCCTGGGTGTGTGCTGGACACACGACCTGAGGGCGCCTTCCCAGCATAGCCCGGCCCTGGCTGTCCCCCCGACTGCAGCCCTCACCACCAGGACGGGACCTGGGCCCCTGTCTGTCTGTCTTCTCACCCCTCCTTCCTCCTCTCCCTCTGTCCCCCAGAGTTCCCAGTCACCATGTCCCCAACCAGCTACCACAGTGGGAAGGCCTTCAACACTCAGCAGAGGAAAGGGCACCCCCGTGCCCCGGGAGGCCCAGCAGCCAGCAGCATCCCCACACCGCTTGGCTCCAGCTTGCGCTGGGCCCCACGACAGGCCAGCGCCATCTGGAGGCCGATGTGCACAGGGCCAGACTGGCTGCTCCCGCGGAGGCCGCTCTGGCGGTTTCCTGCCCCCAGGCCCCCTCTCCGGCCTCGTCTACCCCTTCCTTCAGCCCTGGCTGCCCTTCTAGCCACCCCAGCCCTGACCTGTGGTCTGAGGCCCCCTTCTCTGTCAAACCCCTTAACAGACAGCCCAGGCCTGGCGGCCACCGGTGCCACCAGTGTGCAGCCCACGGAGCAGGAGGGGCAGGGCTCGGACTGAGAAGGTCGGTCCCAGGCATTTGTGACAAGACCACAAAGGTGAACTCCGCCGCAGGGCGAGTCTGCTCTGGCCAGAAAAACGGGTGTTTCACGTGGGTCTGGGGCATCGAGAGGGGTCGAGCGGGCAGGCACGGCGGCATCTGCCCGGGAAAGTCACTGCCCGGGGAGGCCGGCAGCAGGCTGGAGGGCACATCGTGAAGGAGGCCAGATGGCCACGGAGCAGTGGAAGGGCTCGTCCCTGGCTGCCGCCTGAGATAAAACCGCGCGGTCCTGCTGCCATCTGAAAGCCAACGGCTGGGCGCCCCGGCCCTGCTGGGGACTCAGGACGGCTGGTCTCACCAAGGGGACACCTCCTGCCTGTGACCCCACAGCCACACTCATGGCAGCCGGGAGAAAGGGGGTGTCTGCGAAGCAGCCATGCCAGCTGCCAGCGTGTCCCCGCGTGGGCCCACGGCGCGCGTCCGCCGCAGCGAGGGGAAGGCTGGGGCACTGGCCGGGGTCTCGCCATCGTGAGGGACATGCCACACACCTGTTTTCAGGCAAAACCAGCCTCACGTCAAGTCCGAAGGCAGGTGCCCTGCGAGAAGGAACTGACTGGGGACGGGCTGCGGATACACGTTCTAGAGTTTTGCCTCCAAAACCATCGTGCAAACTACAGTGACGGTGAGTGCAGACAACGCAAGTCCTGTAAGAGCCACGAGACCGTAGTGCGGGAGCGAGGACAGAGAAAGCCTGCACGTGACAGGCCGGGCGGGCAGAGGGCGCCGGCACCTACCGCGCTTAGAAGTCACGTGAGTGAAGCCTCCTGAACGCGGTGTTTAGGGAAAAACGCACGTGGACGCAGCGCATCAAGCAGCAAGGGCACAGCTCTGGGCCAGTCTCTGCTGCCCGAGGCCGCACGCAGCGGGCAGGCCGGGGCGCCCACCTCAGAGGGCAGCTCCAAGCCGCATCCCAGAGGCACACGCGGGTGGCGGCATCAGCCCGGTAGGTCCGTGGGCACACGGCAGGGGCACAGGCGCCCTCGGGCTGGGGGTGTGGGGGGGTGGCCCCAAGAGCGTCCTGAGTCACACCGTGTGGGAGAATGCTGGGTGCCGGCCTGAGATGGAACTGCGGCGTCTGTGGTCGAGCAGGCTAGTCCCAAGGTCCCCAGACCCCTGGTCCAAGACAGGAGCCCGGGGACAACCCAGATGAACAACTAGATAAAATAAATGCCAGCATCATGGCAAAGAAAAAGAAAAAGAAACAACTGGGACGCCATCAAAGTAAAAAGCTTCTTCACAGTGAAAGAAAACATCACCCAAGTTCAAAGACAACAGACTACGCGGGAGAAGATACTTGCATGTACATTTCTGACAAGGGCTTCATATCTAAAACATACGGAGACCTCATAAAACTCAGCAACAGGAGAACAGGAGAGCCCATCAAAATGGGAGGAGGACTTGGACAGACACTCTTCCAAAGAGGATGTGCAGATGGCCAACAGGCGCATGAAAAGATGTTCCTGCTCCCTGGTTATCAGGGAGATGCAAATCCAAACACTGACGCATCACCTTACACCTATGAGACTCACTAGAATCCTAAAGTCTGGACACAACAACGCGGAGAAAAGGGGACACTTTTACACTGTTGGTGGGAGTGCAAATTGGTGCAGCCCCTGTGAAGAACAGTGTGGAGATTCCTCAAAAAAATGAAGATGGAAATCCCATAGGTTCCCATCATCCCACTTCTGGGCATCCACCCAAAAGATACGAAAACACTCATCTGCAGAGACTTATGCGCCCCCATGTTTACTGTACCCTGTTCACAATAGCTAAGACCTGGAAACTACCTAAGTGCCCACGTCAGATGATGGATGAAGAAGATGTGGTCCATTTACACAATGGACACTGCACAGCCCTGAGAAGAGATGACACCCTGTCATGTGAATCAACATGGATGGAACTAGAGGGGCTGATGCCCAGTGAAACAAGTCAGAAGAAGGAAGATAGACACCAGATGACCTCGCTCACAGGTGGACCCTGAACAGACAAAACAAGGCGCAGATGAAACATAACCAGCCCTTGCACATCTGCAGCAGAGCTGAGGTTCCCGACAGGGACTGGGTTGGGGGCTGAGGGACACTGGTGACAGCCCCCAGACAGTGGTGAGGACACTGGTGATGTGGGGGAGGCAGGGGGTGCTGACACAGCTGTGCAGGATGGGGAGACTGCACGTGGGGAATACACGCGTTTACTTTAATGTGTAAACCACAGCCACTGCAACAGAAGGTTTTAAAAGAGTTATGCCCAGGAATTCCCAGTTGCCTGTGGATGCAGTTTCTGCAGAGACAGCAAGAAATGGGCATCTCTGAAGCCTTGGTCACTTATGGGGCGGGATCTTGGTGGCTGGAGAAAGGGAAGGCTCTTAACCTCCAGCCTTTCACTGTAATAAGCTCTCTCCCGCCAGCTGCCCTGCTCGTGAGCAGGCGGCACATGGCGTGCATTCCAGGGACAGCCACCCTCCAGGGCGCGGCCGCGGCGCCCCACACCCTGCAACCCTGCCAACCCAGCACTGTGTCCAGCTTTGGGGTTTGTGTCAAGATCGGTACATTATCTCCATATTTTCATTTTTCTTCTTACGAGTGAGGGTGAACATACGCCCTCTGCTGGTGCCTTTTGCCATTTTCCTTTTGAGTATCTCACTCCAATGTTAAGAAATGCGCCGATTTTTTCTAGCACTTTGTGGTCACTTCTTTTACATGTCTATCTCCGATCCTTTCAGCTTCACTGGTATGTGACCGGGGTATGGCTCTAGCTCTGTGCTTACTCGGACCAGCAAACTGTTCAAATTCTCCGCTGACCAGACAGTGGCCCTGGGTGGGAATCCACCGGGAGGTGCGCGCCCCTTTGCTCCCACTCCTGGCCCGGTGCTCCACACCCTGGAGCGTTTGATTCACCAGGACCAGTGGCACTGACTCCGCTTCTCCTTCAGGTTTCTTGCCGGTGTGTGCGCCTTCATTTTCCAGGTGAGCTCTGGAAGCTCTCCCCAGCTCAGGGAAACCCCACCTGTTTGCTGAGCGTGGCTTCCCTCTGCTCCGCCGAGACCGAGCAGCACCTCCGGCGGCCACACGTTCTCCACCCCTTCCTTCCACGCCCTGCCCCTCCCGGCTCTTCTCCATCAGCGCCTCTGCAGGGTCTTCACACACCAGGCGCCCCTCAGTCAGGAGAGAGTCACATCAATGGTCGGACACCCGCAGACTCCAGTCCCATCTCCAGTGCACTCTTCTTGTTTTTAAAGAAAAGGTGCAGCAGGAATGAAGGTGAGCAGGCAGGCAGAGAGAGGAGGAAGCTGCGCTTTATTTCTCTTTAGTTGCTCACACTGGTTGTTTTCCCGGACCTGGGACTCCTTCAGAGACACTGACCTGACGGCTGCTCCACCAGGGCACATCCTCGAGTGCTTCCTAGAGGCATGACATGGAATCCGGAGGTGCCCTCACAAGCCTGTCCCTCACCTGCTGCCCCCACCTCGTGGAGAGAGCCACAGAGCCCACGGCTCAAGCCTGTGACCTCGGCTCTGGCTGAGCTTTGCTCCCCGCGGGTCCAGAGAACGGTGAGACTTCTGTCTGCAAAACATCTTGAATGTCTTGGCCTCACTGCCACACCCTTGTCCTAGTCACAATCATCCCCCACGCCCAAGGGTCCCCAATGAGACCATATCCGTTTGCTTAGAACCTCCGCCCGGCTCGTGGCACTGGTAAGGACATGTAGTCTTCCCTCCGTCCTCACTCCAGGCCCCTTTCCGGAGCCTTTCCTTTCTGGGGCTTGGTGTCACCAGCTAGCCCTGCTTGCTCAACCCTGGCGGAGAGGCCTGTCCTTCTGGCTCTTCCCGGGGCAGCCAGCCAGGGACCTCGGGTCCAGGACCAGGGACTGGGGTTCAGGATTGGATCAAGAGCAGGGGACTGGGATTAAGGGTTGGTGACCCAGGATTGAGAGTATGAGTCAGGGATCAAGGGTGAGAGACTGGGGTCTGGCGCTAAAATCGAGGGAGGGGGACTGGGATCCGTGGCTGTGGGGTCTGAGGCTGGGACCCCCGGCTGAGATCAAGGGTGGAGACTAGGGTCCAGGGCTGGGATCAAGGGTGGGGAACTGGAATATGGGGTGAAGGTCCAGGGTTGGGCATCCAGGGCTGGGATCAAGGGTGGAGAGTGGGGTCCAGGGTTGGAATCAAGGGTGGAGGACTGGGGTCCAGGGTGGGGTGCAGGTTTGGGGGTGTGGCATCAAGAATGGGGAACTGGGGTATGGGGTGGGATCAACGGCAGGGGACTGGGATCAAGGGTTGGGTGCCCAGGATTGGGAGTATGAGTCTGGGATCAAGGGTGGAGACTGGGGTCCAGGGCTGGGATCGAGGGTGGAGACTGGGGTCCAGGGCTGGGATCGAGGGTGGAGGACTGGGGTCCAGGGCTGGGATCGAGGGTGGAGACGGGGTCCAGGGCTGGGATCGAGGGTGGAGACGGGGTCCAGGGCTGGGATCGAGGGTGGAGACGCGGTCCGGCCTGGGGGTCCATTTCTGGAGCCTGGAGCCAGTCCCGGGTTCCGTGTCCCCTCCCCGCTCTCCATCCGGACCCGCCTCCGTTCTGCGAGGCCACTGAGGGGGCCCCGATGCCCCGGCTGCTCGCACCGACAAGCGGCCACTGCGCGCACCGCAACCAGTAGGCGACCGGAAGTGAGCGTTCGCGCATGCGCGCCCCGCCTCCCGCATCACGTGGGGCGCTGAGCGCGCAGATCCGGGACGTCCCGCCGGAAGCGGCGCCGCGAGCCACGGGTTCCGTCCTCCGCGTGCGTCCCGGCAGGCGTGTGCGGGCGCCGGCCGCGTGCGGGCGGTTTCGCGGCGTGTCCCCGAGCCGGGCTTCCGCAGGCCGGGCCGGGCAGGCACCGCAGCGGGATGGCGCCGGGAGCCGGGCCTCTGGGCCCCACTTGGAGCTGGCCCGGCGGCCTCCTCACGGCGCGGGCCGGTCGCCCCCACTTCTCCCCTCCAGGTGGCTCTGCGCCGCCCCGTCCTCCAGTCGTTTCTAAACGCAGGTCCACCCGGCTCTTTAAACTTATCCAAGTGGAGTTAAGCGAGTGTCAGTCACTTGCACGAAAACTTGGGGTGCACCCTGGTGGCTCAGCGGTTAGGTCCGCAGCTCGGGTTGGTCCAGGTCCAGCCCGAGGAGCAGGTTCTCATCCCCGCGGCTGGAATGAGCAACTAAGTGGGTGAATGAATGCTATTCACCATCATTCCTGCTACTTCATTCTCCAAGTAAATAATTCTAAACGTTAAAAAACCCGCCTTTCTTAACTGTTGGATGGGTGGCGAGTGCATCAAAAGTTCTTTTGTTGAGTGGTTTGAACCAACAGGGGTTTAGTTTTCTTTCAGAACAAGAAGTTTGGAGGCATACATCACTGTGTTCATTCAGCAGCCCAGTAATGCCCCACCAGCCTCTCTGCAATCCTGTTGGCCTTTCCCTCATGGTCACGGTGGTATTGCCACAGCTCCAGACACTACCTCCACATTCCAGGCTGCACTAAGGAGGGAAAGGATGGTGATGGAGATCTCCCAAACTCTGGTTACATCTCACTGACCATAACTAATGTGCATGACCAATGCTGCTGGGGCTGGGTGGGGGGTGGGGTGGGGGCTGTGCTTTTCTAGAGAATGGAGTTAATGCCTGTCGAGGACATCTGTCCCTGCACTGCCCAGCATCTTTTGAATGTCCTCTCTGCATTTTGGCAGTTCCCACACTGCACACCATGTTTTAGAACTCAGAGGGCAAGCGATCCCTGGTGACTTGGGGATCTGACTGTCTTGGGATTGGACTGCTGCTCCAGGACCTCAGCAGGCGGTGAGGCAGCATATTGCTGAAATAGGCCGGTAGTGGTGGTGTCAGCTGCCATAGAGGCGCAGTCATCCTGGGCCAGGCGGGGGAGCAGACCCCGTGACCCTTACCGTCCTGGCAAGGGTGTGGGCACCACTCCTGGACAGCTGCCCTGACGTGGAAGCCACCTTACAGTTCCACGAGCCTATATCTGCTTCCATGAGCAAGGGTAGATCTGTAACTGCCCGGGGCAGGAGGTGTCCCCAAATGCTATGTTCAGTCTCAGCTGGGGGACCTGTAGACGGGGCCTTGTTTGAAGCATAGCCCTGAGAGATAGTCAAGTTACAGGAGTCTTAGGCTGGGCCATAGCCCAGCACGAATGGGAGCCTTATAAGAAGGGATTTGATAGCGTCACAGGGGCGCAGCCACATGGCAGTGAAGGCAGTGACTGCAGCTGCTGGCCATCGCTGGACACCAGGGAGCTTCCTGAGGCTGGTGCCTCAGCCACTCCGGTCTCCAGAACATGAGCGAAGAAAGTGCTGTTGTCTCAAGCCCTGCATCATGCCCCTTTGCGGGAGCAGCCCTGGGACCCTCAGGCAGCGGCCTAGAACCCCTGTTCCGACCCGCGGTGTCGGTGTGAAGGGAGGGCTGGGTCCGCAAATGCCACATGGTGCTGGGTGGCGCTGAAGGACGAGGCTCCCACAAGAGCAGAGGCGGCACGGCTCCCTCCTCCAGCTGCCCACCCATGTGCAGGCCAGGGCAGCTGAGAAGTCCCTGTCCTCGTGGGGCGTCATGAAGATGAAGTGACCTCCACCCCGTCCCCACATCACCTTCACCATCTCCCTGTGCTTTGTGTCCAAATCCCCCTTAGAAACATGCCATGTGGGACGGCCACCTGTCGCAGCAGGACACCCTCTTACCTGGTTCATCTGTAACCACCCTGTTTCCAGCATGTCATCTTCTGAGGTCAGCTCCCAGCTTTGTGTTCGGAGGACACCACGCACCCAGATCAGCCTCACTCCTCCCGGCACGCAGCACGCTTCCTCTGTCCCCTGTCACCTGGGCGAGGTTTTAACCAGGTGTTGCCCCCCACCAGGCTCTGAGCACCCAGGTCCCTTTGGGACCAGTTTTCTGTTGACACGAGTCCCTGGGCCTGTGACGTGAGGCCCTCACAGCCGCTGGAGTGTTTAACCTGCCCTTTGAGACAAGCGCCGGTCCAGGAGGAAGGAGGACCCACCTTCGGGTCCGTGGAGCCGGGTGGGAGGGAGCCCCAGGAGGCGGGCATCTCCCTGCTCTGACTCCCAGCTAAGGGGCGGCCCCCAGCAGGCCATCACCCGCAGAAGGTGCTCCCTCCACCTGCCTCCCTGGTTCAGGTGCTGGGACACGCTCGGGAAGCAAGCCTGCGCCGCTCTCCTAAACCCAGTGCCTCTGCCACAAAGCTGCTGGGGACTCCCGGGGTCTGTTCGCCCAGTGCCGATGGGCACCACAGTGTTACCACACCTAGAGGCTTGTCTGACACAGACTGATTCCCACCCTGGGGGCGAGGGTCCCGGCTGGAGGCCCTGGCAGGTCCTGTCTGCTGAGAACAACACCCCCGGAGAGGCGGCGGGGCGCTGGGCCCCTTTGGTAAGGATGCAGACCCTTCTCCGCGACGCCCACCCGCATGAGCCACACTAAGGGCCCGCCTGCTCCGCATCACACGTCGTTTGGGGACAGTGCTCAGCCTGACTGAGGGGTCTGCAGCTCCAAGGGCAGACAAGCTGTGAGCCTGACTGGCCCTCGGGGAGGGTGGCCCCTGAGTGGCCAGATGGACACCAGCAGTCAGAGGTGGGGTGGGACGGAGCTGGATGGCCACTGGGCTGCCAGATGGGATCTCTGGCAAGGAGGTGACACCCCCTCAGCGGGAGCCACCGGCTAACTGGTGGGGATCCCCTGCAGGGAGCTGAGGGGCATCTCTGCATCATCACAGTATGGCTGCCCTGCTGTGTCCAGCGGCCCCTGGAATGCGCGGCCTCAGCTCTGGTCACCCGCCCTGGCCTGGGAAAACTGGCAATGCCCCTCAGACAGCAGGGCCTCCTGGACACGCCTGTGGTGTCCACCCAGCACCAGTTCCGCGCCCCCAGCTGGGTCCCGATGGAGGGTCGGTGCCGCCTTTGTTTCCAGAGCGCCTGCCCCACCCCCTGAGGGGCCCTGGATACCACCCGCTGGCCATGCAGCCACTGTCCTCCCCGAGGACGAGTGCCAGCGCCTCTCAGTCACAGCGGGGCCCTCCTGACCCTTCCTGACAGGCAGGACCCTCCTTCTAGGTGGAGGACTTTCCGCACAGGCGGCTGACCCCCGCGCAGGAGCTGGGTCCCCTGTAGCACACGGGGTGCCGCCAGCGCAGCCTCGTCCTCACGGCGGGCAGCCCCTGCCCCAGAAACACCCGCGCTCATCCCCACGCTGGCGCGGGGACACCCAGCACGCCGGCTGCGTCCTGACCATGAGTCTGATTCGCCTAATAGGATAAGTGCACAGGCCCAGTCCCGCCGACGGAGCAGGCGCCCTGGCACCAGGTGGAGGGAGACATAAGCCCCGACAGGCATAGCTGCACGCGGCGAAGGGCAGAGACTCCGCCACGAGGACACCTGGCGGGGAAGCCGCCCACCTGGGTCACCCGGGCAGGGAGCGTGGGGCTGCACACCGTCTCCTGCACAAATGCGGACATGGCGGGACTTGGCACAGCCCCAGCCGCTCTGCGGGCCCCAGGGCAGCGTCCCAAGGGGGTGCGGCAAGCAAGGGAGGGCGGGGCCCCTCTCCACCTGTAACTGGTTGTCTCATCCCCCTCCGGTGACACCCCGCGATTTCCCCATGGCCCCGCAGACCTGACTGTCATCACAAGGCCAAGTCCCTTCTGTGCCCATGGGCCCCAGGGTGATGAGGGCCTCTCTGGGGCACCTTTGGGGGCCGTTGTTTAGAGCGCTCATCGCCTGCGCTCTCCGAGTCCATAGCGGGACCTTGGCCTTGGTTCCCCGGGGCTGAGAACTCGCCAGCGCGCCCTGCGAGGCACCTGACCGGGTCCATCTGTCTGCTCCAGGAGGGGCTCAGGTCCGGGATGTTCTGAGTGACAGGAGTGTCCCCGTGGTGGCACCTGGGCTCACGTTAATGCAGTGACTGGGGGCGGCCCCAGGAGCCTCAGAGTGACGGAACTTACCGCCTCCCGTCCTGGCCCCTGCGGGCCTGGAGGTCAGCTCCCTGAAAGCTCTCCGGCAGGAGCCCCAGGGCGCTGCTGGGCGGGTGAAGACGCCAGTGCGGGAGGCGGCCCCACTCCACAGGGACGGAGGCCCCTTCAGGGACCTGGCTTTGGGGATGTCGGCCTGGCTGCTCGCGGGGGGGCTTTGTGCCACATGGTGTCTCGCTCCAGGCCTCCAGAGGACCAGGGCCACTTGAGCCGTGAGTGGCGAGGGAGGGCCACTCCCAGGGTCCACTCAGGCTGCTCAGCATGACTGTCTCCAGGCATCCAGGTCAGAAGAGCCTGAGGCTGCATGATCAGGACCTGAGTCCCCCGGGCCAGGCAGGCAGGGGACTGTCCCAAGGGGAACACCGTCAGACCCGCTTGGCCTCTTGATGTGCGGGACAGTGTGTCCTCTGGAGGCTTGGAGCAAGAGACTGTGTGGCCCTGTGGGGACACTTTCCTCAGGGGGACCCCAGTTAGAGGGGCCTGGGGCACCGCCGACTCAGTTGAAGACAGCTGAGCCTGGTAACCCAGGCGGTGACCCAGCGGCCTCGCCCCTCTCAGGCCCACGGGATGCTGGTGGTGCCCTGTGCCCAGACCGAGGTTCCCCTGGGTGCTGCTTATGCCAGCCTTGCACCCTGCAGGCCGCTCACTGGCCAGCGCCCCACGGCTGGGCTTGGGGCTGACGGCCACAGTGTAAGTGGGACTGGCAGGCGCCTGTCCTGGGTGACTGCTCTAGAAAGGCAGCTGTCTCCCCTGGCAAAGAAGGCTCAGTGGGATTTGGGGGTTCAAGGTTCTTAGCTTTCTGTGTCTGCTCATGTGTCCCCAAGTGTCCCCCACATCCCTGTGCCGCCCCAAACTCATGGTGTGCCTGTGAGGAGCCTGCAGCTCTTCGCCCACGGTCAGCTCACCTGAACCTTACCCTGTCCTCCTGTAGGCACAGGCGATGACGGTGCGGTTACAGTCACCAGGCTCTGCGGTCACCCTTGTCATCGTCACCGCAGCCCAATCTCTGGAGCCCACCCTCCCTGGGGGCAGTATGAGTCCCCTTTGCAGTGTGCCGCCCATGCATGCCGGGAGGCTGGGGTCCTTGGGGTCCCCGGTGGGCTGCTTTGCTGACCCGTCTGCTCCCGCCGCCGTCCTGTGTCCCAGCCCGGGCTCGGAGGCAGCGGGTGGCTGGGAACGCAGAACAGTTCCCCTGGGCTGGTCGGGGCAGAGGAATGGGGACATGGGCAGGAAGCAGTGCAGATGGCTTCCAGGGCGTGGTCTGGGGCTGCTAGAGAAGCTCAGCTGGGGACCCCAGATGACTCCAGAGCCGGTCCTGGGGGGTGGGGTGGGGGCGGTCAGGAGCTGCAGGGCCCCTGGTTCCCCTGGGCGCGGGTGTGGCTGCACAGCCTGGCCGTCTGGCTGCCTGGCTCGGAGGTGGGAGAGGCAGGCAGGTTCTTGCTCGGACGGACAAGGGAGCCATTGGACGGTTCAGGGAGGGCAGGCGGACCTTGGACTCTGGCCCCAGCGCCGCAGAAGCTGGTAGCAGCCAGCGCCGGAGCCGCTGCGGGCGCGGGGCAGCAGGCGGCGGGCTGGAGGAGGGCAGATGCTCAGCGGGCACCGCCCCCAGGACGCCGGCTGACTGGCTCTGCCACCCTGCGGAGCGCTCTCAGGTCCCCAGATGGGGGCAAAGACTTTGGTCCGCGGGGGAAGCTAGGTGGGGCGGGGTGGAGACAGGAACCCAAGTCACCGGGGATGGCGTCGGCCGCCGTCTCTGCCCCCACCGCCTCTTTCAGCTCCCCAGCTCCGATTCCAGGGGCATCTTCGGTGCTCCGGGGACGGGGAGGCTCTTGGTACCCCATGACAGGGGCGCCCGGGATTGGGACGTCTTCGTTATAGTCGCTGGCGATGCCCGTCAGCCTGGTCCCCGCGACCCGCGCGCCACCCGGCGGCGCCGAGGAGCCATCGGCCCGCGCAGGCCCGGCGCCCGGGCTCAGTACCGCCGCTCCGCGACGCCGAGCCGGGGCGACGCTTCCCTGGCGCGGTTGAAAGCCGGCTTCTTCCCAAGCCCGAGGGCTGGCGGCGCAGGCTCGAGCGGGGACCTGGGCACCCTCCCCGGCGCGCGGGGCCAGAGGGTCAGAGCCCGCCCTGAGGCCCTGCCGGGGTGTCCTCCAGGGCCGCGCCGACTGCCCAGCGCCGGGCGGTGACCGCCGTGCCGGGCAGGCGTGTGTCCCGCCGGTGACGCGGCGCGCAGCAGCCCTGGGGCTGCGGGAGCCGCTGCGCGAGCGCCTCGGAGGACAGGGCCGGCGGCGCGGCGGCCTCGGCTCCACCGGCCGCGGTGAAACCGTAAAGACTGGGTTTGGGGGCGACGCCCACCCCGAGCTCGGGTGGGTGGCTGGAGCCTGAGGCGGCTGCGGGCGGGACGGGCCCGGGCTCCGCCTCCGCGAGCCGGGCTGGTGCGGGTCTTTGAGGGGCAGCCCCAGGCAGGGCGGCCCGGTGTCCCCCTGCTCCGCGCCTGGGCTCCGGAAGCCTGGGCTCTCCCGGAATCAGGCTCTGGGGCCTCTTCCAAGCCCGTCCCTCTGGCGTCCGAGGGAGACGCCCCGATGCCTCCACGTGGCCGGGTGTCACGGGGCCGCGCGGGGTGGGGCCGGCGGTACCATCGGGGGTCCCTCCTGGGCTGCCCGCTGCTCCCGGGGTCCTTCTCCAGGTGGGAGAAGGCGGCTGTCTACTCTTCTCCTGCGGGAGGGAACCGGCTGGGTCCGGGAGGCCAGGACACGTTGGAGACCCAGGGCCTCCATGAGTGCCAGCCGTGCGGGGCGGTGGACGAAGTGGGGGCGCTGGTCTGGAGCTCACAGACCCAGCTGGTGCCTCCTTGGCGGGGGAGAGGCAGGAGAGACACAGCCCAGAACGGAAGGAGCCCTGGGACCCCTGGCGGAGCCCCTCTGTCTCCCCACTTCCATGCGCCTGGCCTGGGGGTCCGTCCGCGGTTGCTGTTGCTCACGGGATGACGATATATTTAAGCTTGTTTCATGTGTGTGTAAACTCAGCTGAGAAGCAGTGTGCGAACAAGCTGATGTCCCTGCTGCATCCAAGTGTTTCTCTTCACTGAGGCACAGTGTGCCTGCTGCGGGCATTCCTGGCGGGCATCCTGGCTCATCGGCGCCGCACCTTCCCACAGGGCAGGGGCTGCCACCTCTGCCCTGACCTTCATGCAAATGAACCATCCACACCCTTTTGCGCCAGTCTCCTCTCTAATGTCGGGCAGACTCACTGCACTGCTGCCCCTCCTCCTGGCACAGAGCCAGGCCAGCTCCCCTGGGGGGGCCCTTGAGTTGTGTCCCACTTTCGGTTATTAGGAAACACTCCTCCGATCGCTCTTGTGTATTCTTTTGGGGAATAAAGCATACTGATTGCTTTTTCCCTTATTTGTTTTTCACGTGTAATTTTCACATACATGAAAGGCACAGAGCTTTACTGCAGAGTATTTGTAGGAAACTGTTCATACGCAACTTAACAATGTCCGGTTTCCTTCTCTCGCTCTCCTGCAGTCAGGAAGGAAGGCGAGCGGACAAGCAGGCAGGCAGGGAGAGGAGGAAGAAGCATTTTATTGATTTGATTTAGTTGTTCATCTTGGTTCCTGCCGCCCCGCCCCGGACAAGAACCCGAGTCCTTGGGATGTAGGTACCGAACTGCTGACCCACCAGACACACAGAAATTCCAACGCCAGATGCGGGCGTAACCATTAAGCCACCAGGAGGCAGCTTCACCCTGGTTTTGATTTGCATTTCCCTCATGACTCAGGATGTTGAGCATCCGCAGGTGCTTACTGGCTACTCCGTCATTGAGGGAAATGGGATTCTTCTGTCCATTTCAGAATTGGGCTGTTTTTCTGTTGTTGAGTGGCAGGAATTCCTCACGTGTGCTGACTGTTGAGTCTGTGAAGATATACAGTTTGCAAACAGCTTCTCTCCTTCCACAGGCCGCCTTTTCATTCTCCAGATAGTGCCTTTTGATTCACACATTTCCTAAATACAGCAAACTTCTAATTTATGTTGTTTTTCCTTTTGGTGCCACATTTAAGAAGCTCTGCCAAAGCCATGATCATGAAGACGCCACCCTGCAGTTTATTTTCTGAGCTTTGGGCTGTTGTGTTATTTTTTAGCAAGAAGAAGGAAGAGGAGGAGGAGGGAGCAGCATTTATTTTTATTTAGCTGCTCCTCTTGGTTGTTCCCTGGCCCGGGGTCTCGAACCTGGGTCCTTGGGATGCCCATGGACCGTGTTCACACGAGGCCGCTGACCCAACTGCTACTCCACCAGGCACAACGGATTTGCTTTTTAAATTTCCTTTCCTCTTGACAGTTGTTGACTGTAGTCCTGATTGCTAGCTGCCATTTAGTACGTATTTCTTTACTTTCCACCTTCCTTCCTGGAATAAAGCTTCCACGAGGGCCAGAGAGCTGCGCCGTTCGCTGCCCGGGGCCGGGCTCCTGGTGCGTGCCGGGGCACAGCTGGCGTGCGACCGGGCATCCAGGACAGAGCGCAGCCCGTGTCCCTCGCATCGCTCGTGCCGCCACACAGCGGTGGGCATCCGTTTTCAGCAGTGAAGGCTTTATTTTCATGGCAGGATTTGCCACCAGGAGGCTGACGTCCTGCCGTCTTTCCTTTTCCGAGGTGTGTGACTTCCAGTACGAGTTTTACAGGGCAGGTTTCCTCGTCAAAAATCGGCTAACACAGCACGCCGCCGGCACGCTTCCTGCAGCCTCCAGCCCGTCCTCTGGGCCCGCTCGGCTGTCGCTGTCCGAGGCTGCTTTGTGTGTGTGGCCTGTTCGTCTGCATCTGTTTGTTGGTCGGTGAGTTTTCCTTGCCCCGTTCTGAGCCGTGAGCCTGGGTCACCTGGCGTCACAAGCCGCCCCCTCAGCCGCGGTGCTTGTGTCTTTGTGGTCCACGACGGAGAAAGGTCACCCCGGACTCGTCTCTCTCCCGACCTGTTTGCATGTGTCTTTATAGTGCATCTGCAGTTGGCGGACTGCCTTCCAGGGCTGTGCCATCCTCACTTCCAGCACCGGCGCCCAAATGCCCGGCCCCCATTGCCACGGCTTGGGCCATCTCTGACGGGCAGCCTGGGCAGTGGGGTGTTGGCGGGCACTTAACTGGCATTTCTGAGGGGCCTCCTCCACTCCAGCACCCTCTCCCACAAATCAGGCCTGTCCGGTCCCTGGACAGTGGGGCCCTGGTGGAGCAGCCATTTGGTCTGCCACCTCCGGCTGGTGTGGTCCACAGACAGCCCAAGGACCTTTGTACGTGGTGGGGGTGGACAATCAAGATGGACCACTAAGTAAAGTGCGTCTTCCTCTCTCTTCCTGCCTGTCTGTCTCTGCTCGTCTTCATTCCTCCCTGCACCTTTCCTTAAAAAAGAAAAGAAAAGGGTGTTCCCTGGTGGAGCAGTAGTTGGGTCAGGTTCCTCTGAAGGATGCAGGCTGCATACCCTGGGTTTGAGTCCCAGGCCCAGAAGCAACCGGTGTGGACAACTAAAGAAAAATTTAAAAAGACGCCCTCACCTTTTCCTGCCTGCCTGCTCGCCTGCATTCCTGCTGCACCTTTCCTTTAAACAGCAAACAAAAAGTGGGGCCGTTCCAGATGCTGGTGTTCCCACCTGGCCTGCAGCCCCCACCCCACCCAGAGCAGGATCCCCTGCTGTGGGGACTTGGAGTCTGTAGTTTCCCAGAGGCCGACCTCCAGATGAGGATTGGGGTACACACTGAGATGGGTGACAAGGCCCCAGAGCACCGCTCCGGGAGAGTCTGGGGAGAGCTGAGACCCAACCTGGGACCTCGAGGCCACACTGTCCTGGCCGAGCTCTGGCTGTGTGATGCCCCTCCCCGCGTCGGCTGACTTTCGGCTACGGACGTCATTCATAAGTTATTTATTTTAGTTCCATTGTTATTTATTATTTTACTTAGTTTCCACTGGATTTTTTGTTTTCATAGATTCCAGAATGCTGGTAAAATTCTCCACCTTCTCATTCTTTTTCTTTTCTTAAGGAAAGGTGCAGACAGGAGGAGAGGAGGTTTGGGGTGGCAGGGGAGCATGAGTGTGTGGGGGTGCATTGCAATGAGTGTGGGGGTGGACTGTGTCACAGCTCCATCTGAGGACCCCAAGGGCTGAGGTCTGGTGGGGTGGGGGACCCCATGCCCGGGAGGAGGCTCGCAGGAGGGAAACCCTTGCAGCCTCCACCACACCCGCCTGGCAGATGAGCGCCTAGGCTAGTGGCTGTCCTGCCAGGGTGCCTGCTCTCAGCTCTGGAAGGACCTAGAAGGACCTGGCCCTGCCCGAGGGCGGAGGGCCCAGCTGCAGGTCTCAGCTGCCAGATCACTGAAGCTGGCGTCCCACAGCTCAGATCTGGCCTGCTGGCTGCCCTGGGGCCTGGAGACTGAGCTGGGAGGCCCTCAGCCTGGGAGAGCAGCTCGCACTTCCCTTCGCCTTGAGACCCCCTCTCCGGGCCTTCCTCTGGGGGCTGGTCCTTGTGGGCAGGGACCCAGGGCCAAGCCGAGGGGAACCATAGTTGGCTAAGTCTGGCTCTAAGCAACAGCATTCACGTCCAGACTGCTGGCGTCCAGGGAGGCCGTCCCCTGCCCCAGCGGTTTATAGGAGCACCTGAGGGGGTGGGGGTGGCGCTTTGTGGGGGATATGAATTATAAACCAGTTTTCCCAGTTCCTCAGAAAGCCCTAGACTTTATGTTTATCTCTGCAAAGTGTCCCGGTTTGTAATTTAATCATAAGCATTTTCTCATGCCTCTGATTTTGTGTCACGTAAGAAAATCCTCCTGTACCCCGAGACTGTGAGGCGGCCTCCTGCGTTCTCTGACTGCGCTGCGGGCATTTGCCTCCATATTTCTGGTCCGTGAGAGTTCCTCCCTCCGGGCGAGCTGCTCCAGAGGGCCAGGCGCTTGTCCTTCTTCCCGACGGAGGGTGAACGCCCAGATGCTCAGCTAATGATCACACCCGCCCTGATGTGTGTGTCCCGTCTGCTGCCCATCACCAGTGTCCGAGGTCCTAGGGCGCAAGCCTTCCTTGTAAGAATTCTGTGGACTGATCCTTTCCAAAGCATCTTCACAGCCGTCACGCCCACCGCGTGAACCGTTTCCCAGTGAGCGGCTCAGGGACACCAGCAACCCCGTGTGTGCGCCAGCCCCCGTCTCAGCGCCCAATGCTGGGCCGCTGCACCCCTCAGCGCCCTCTCTGAATCGGGGTGCAGATGCGCGTGCGGGGAACCGCAGTTGTCCTGAGCAGCTGGCTGCCCGGGGGCTTGGGACGGCGGTTCCTGTGCCGCGTGTCTGGATTTCGTACCTAAGACCAAGTCCTGGTCCGGGAGGGTGCCAGCATTTGCCCTGGGGTGCTGCTGTGAGGAACGCTGCTGTGAGCAGGGGGTGCGTGTCCCTGCCCTGGATGACTGGGTCAGAGTGAACCCACTTCCATGTCCTCTCTGTCCTCCCGTCATTGGTGCAGAGGGCTCCACGTCCCCACGTCCTCGCTAGCACCTTTATTTGGGGCGGGGGGGGGGGGACTGATAGCAGCCCCGTCAGGGGTGTGAGGTGGCAGCTCCTCTGGGCTCATCTGTCCACTGGGTGGCGGGACCGGCACCCTCCTGTGTGCGTCTCTCGGGCTGTCTGTCCTGGCTCCTTCCCTTTCCTCCTGGACTTGAGAATTGGCCTCTGTAGTTACAACCTGCAGCTGCCTTTGTTTGTTCCTTAAGGCGCAGCAGGAATGAAGGCGAGCGGGGCAGGCAGGGAGAGGAGGAGGAAGCATTTCTCTATTTAGTTGTTCATCTTGCTGGCTCCCTGGCCCGGGGTCTCAAACCTGGGTCTCTGCGACATACAGGGACTGTGCTTGGCCTAAGGCAACAGACCCAACAGCTCCTCCACCAGGGTGCACCTGCAGCCACTCTGACTGGTTGCAGTCACCATGTGGATGAGTTTGGGGCAGCACCTCGGCCTTCTCCGGTTTCCTCTGCGGTGGCCTCTGTAGGCTCCTGGCTCTACCCACCCTTCTTCCTGACCCCCTGCACGCCTAGCTGTCAGGTGCCCCCACTGTCGCTGGACAGCCAGTGACCCGGAGTCCCTCCACTCCTGTGTGCAGCCTCAATGCGCACCCCTGCACGCCCACTCACCTGTTGCCCAGCCCAGTGACAGGTGGCCCAGGGGACCATGAACACCTTCCTGGCCTCCCGCTCCTGGGGAAGTGAGGGTCCTGGTGGAGAAAGGTGCAGAGAGGGGAGTTTGTGTAGGACCAAGAAAGGCGGTGCAAAGAGCAGGTGGAGCCCCAGGGTGCAGGCCCCAGAGTCCCCAGTCCTGAGAGCCCAGCAGGTGGGAGCTGGGAAACTCCCCAACCTCAGGGCCGGAGCCAAACTCACCGGGAAGCCAGGGGTGGGGTGGGGTCAGAGATGTGGGCCTGAAGCACAGGGTGGGTGGAGACGGAGGATGGCAGGTCTGGGGGACACTGTCAAGGCTAGCCCCTGCCCTCTCCTGTTCCCCCTGCTTCAGCCCAGGGCCCCTGTGGACACTGCCCCGTCAGCCTCTCCCATCCACTCCTTTTGGCTCAGGGCGCTCTTCAAAGCCCTCATCTGAGCAGGTCTCAGCTGGTGTCAAACCCTCTTTGGCTGACATCGCCTTCCCACGAGTCCACGGGGTTGCTCTGGCCGCCCCGCCCCGCCCCTCCCCCTCCCCCAGGCCCCTAGCCATCAAGTGCTCCACCGGGCCTCCTGGAGGGCGCTGGGGGATGGCCCTGCCTGGCACCGGCCACCACTCTCCCGCTGCAGGTGGCGCTCCCCTGCCAGGCTGTGGCGGGACCCCCTGCGACCCCCTGGACTGAAGGCGGAGAGGAGCCGTGGGCTCTGAGCGCTCGCTTGACGGCGCGCCGGGAGGGTCCGGTGGCACCCGCAGTGCTGGTGCTCCCGGCGCCCAGACGCCCGAAGGCGCTCGCTCTGCTACCTCCAGGCTTCCTCCAGCCACATCCGGCCAGGCTCCGACTCCGCCGTCCCTCGGGAAGGCCACCCCGTCCCGGCTTGAATCCCTTCGCCTCCAGCTCTGAGCACTCCCGAAGCCTCCACTGCAGCGCAGGCTCGAGCCGGCAGCCCCTGAGGACTTACCCACGAATGGTGAGCGCCTCCGGAGCCCCCAGGCCCTCGCCGCCCCTCAGCAGGTCCAGCACACAGTGGGCGTCCTGAGGACGGCGTCGAAGCCAGGGACCCCCAGCCCGGCAGCTCTGCCAGGGGCTGGGGCGCCGGACAGGCGAGCGGCCGGGTGGCTTCCGAGGCCCAATCCACCTCTTTCACCCTCCACCCGTCATTTCGCCCCGCGGGGCCAAAGGTTAGGGTTGGGGCGCGGCCGGAGCCGTGGGCGGGCTCCCGAGCGTGGTTAAGCGTTAACCCGCCGGCCCAGGGGCTGGACGCCGGCAGCTTGGGGCACTGGGTTCCCTGCGACACGCAGGAGCGAGTGGCCCGGACGGGACGGGGACGCAGACGGGAGGGCAATGGAAGGGCCTCTGGGCCGCGTGGGGAGAGCGCGGAGGCGGGCTGGTCGCGGAAGCCGCGGGGCTGGGCTGGCCGGGCCGAGCCCGCTCACCTGGCGGGCGAGCTGGCCGAACCTGATTTCCGGCGGGCGGGCCGGGGGCGGGCCGGGGGCGGGGCCGGGCCGGGCGGGGCGCGCAGACGTCAGGCACCCGCCGCGCGAGGCGCCGGCGGCCGCTCTGCCGTGCGCTCGGCCGGGGCTGCCGGAGCGTGCGGGCCGCGCGGGGCAGGTCCTCGGCGGCGGCCCCGCCCAGCGCTCGGCCGGCCGGGCCAGAGGGTCGGGGCCCACGGGGCCGAGCCACGGCGGAGCTGCAGGTGAGACGCGCTGCCGGCGGGCGGCGGCCGGGTCCCTCCGCCCGCACCTGCGCGCCGGCGGGCCTGCGGGGCGCGGACGGGCGCGGACGGGCGCGGACGGCGGCCCGCCGGGCCGGACAAAGGCGCGGGGGTGGGGACCGCGGCGCACCTGGCCTGGCCGGTCCCCGCCGCCGAGCAGGCGGCCCAGGTCTGCGACGGGCCCGGAGGGGCCGCCCCGCGCGCCTACGCGGCCTGGAGAGGGGGACGCAGACCCGGGCGCCCGGGGTCTGGGCGGCACCGGCACCGGCACCGGCCCCGACCGGGCCCGGCCGCCCGAACGAGCGCTGATTCAGGAGACGGCGCCGCTCCCTCCCCCTGCGGGCCCTGCGCTCCCGCCCGGCCGCTCCCCGCCGCCGGCCGCCGGCCGCCTCCCTCCCGGCCTGGCTCTCCTCCCGCCGTCCCTCCCTCTGCCCTCCTCCTCCTCCTCATTTCCCTGCGCCGCCCGTCGCCGTGCTCCCTGCCTCCTCTCCCGGCTGGTCCCCGGCCTGAGCTCTGCTGCGCCTTCAGCCGCAGCTCCCGGCCCCCCGCCGTCCCGCCGCGTCGCCTCCCGGCCTCCTCCCTGGCGGTGGCTCTTCTGGCTGGGGCGGCTGCGGGGACGAGTTTGGGGCGTTTATTATTCTCCCTACTAGCAACGATGGCCGCTGGCCCTTTGGGAGTGCCCAGGTCCCCAGGCCTGGGCTTCCAGGGTGGGCAGGAGCGGGGGCTCCTGGCGTGTCACAGCTGCATGACCGTGCTCTGGGGGCCTGGCCTGACCCAGGCGGTGTCCTCTTCTGGGTGGGGTCCAGCTCGCTGCTCATGAGGGGCTGGCAGCAGGTGACCGCAGCGTAGCTGGGCCAGCAGAGGCCATGACGGACTGGGGGTCTGCGGTCATCTCTTCCAGCTGCCCGGTGACACACAGGGCTGTTTGTGGCTCCCCGAAAGGGTCAGACGACCTGCGGAGGGCTTAGGCGCTGAGGGGCACGCCCACCGGCCATGGGCCCAGTCAGGGCGCTGGCCTGGGAGCTGCCTTTTCCAGGGGCGAATTTTTCCAAGTGTCCTCAAATAGCTGCACAGGGGGCCATGAAGGAGTACCCCAGGCGCCTGGTCACTCAGGCTCTGACGGATGGGTGGGGCCTGCTGTCGGCCGTGCCCGCTGCCTACGGGTGTGGGCACTGCAGGGCCAGGACCAGGGGCCAGCCCCACCTGAACACAAGCACATCCCTGCCGTCTGGTAGCCATCTTCTCTACTTACCCTGGTCCCTCACCTGTCCACCCTGTGTGTCCCTCACGACTCCCCGACCTGGGAGCGCCCGGCTGGCCTCGCGGGGTGTCCCTGCCTGCGCAGGGCTCTCCTTTCTGAGCAGGGGACAGCGTGCCTTCTGCCCGGGCCGCAGTGGCGAGTGTGCCCCTCGCCCGGCCGGCTCTGCTGGCTGTGTCCTCTGCAGGGAAGGCAGGCCCCAGCGCGTGCTGCCCCCTGCCCCCCGCCCCCCTGGCTAGACCCCGCGCAGCCTCTACCCTGCTTGTGTTCTTCCTTTCACCTCAAGAGCTGTTTGCCGTCTTGGTGGGCTGTGTCACTGGCTGGAGAGGAGCCTCTTTGGTAGGGGTCTCGGCCCAGGACCCGGCCCGGCCCAGAGCCAGCTGTGCGGGGTGCTGTGAACTCCTGCCTGCTTTCGTCATCGGCGCTTGTCCACACTCAGGCCCCGCAGACCCCTCAAGCACCGTGGTGCTCCCGGCCACACACACTCCTCCTTCCCGAGCCCTGGGAGGGCGCTGGGGGGCTGCCAGTAGGCTGACCATTCAGCACTGCCCCAGGCCCACTGCAGCACGGCCACAGTGGCCACCCAGGTGGTTAGGCGCCCGTCTCGGCTCTGCCCATCTCCTGCCGGCCTGGAGGAGCAGTCTCCAGGCCAGAGTGCAGGGCCAACGTCCTGGGTGGCTCTGGGCCGTGGACCTGGCTGGGGGCTCTGGCGCCCATGGTGTGGCTGACCTGGACCTGGGCCCTGCAGCAGAGGAGAGCAGGGGGTGCAGGCAAAAAGGGTGGGCCTGGGGGCGCCGGACCCCTCTGATGGCTTTTCCTCAGGGCCAGCGGCCTTGGGCCTCCAGGCGCCAAAATGAGCGTCACCTCCTGGTTCCTGGTGAGCAGCAGCGGCACCCGCCACAGGCTCCCGAGGGAGCTCATCTTCGTGGGGCGCGATGAGTGTGAGCTCATGCTGCAGGTGAGTGCAGGGCTGGGGTGTGGAGCAGGGTGGGGGCCAGGTGAGTGGCGGGGCAGGTGAGTGCAGGGCTGGGGTGTGGAGCAGGGCGGGGGCCAGGTGAGTGGGGGGCAGGTGAGTGCAGGGCTGGGGTGTGGGGTAGGGGCAGGGGTGTGGGGCACAGAGGAGCAGGCCTGTGTGGGCAGACGAATAAGGAGCAGGTTTGTGGGTCAGCGGGCAGCGGTAGGTGAGTGCGGGGCAAGAGTGTGGGGCAGGGTGAGTCCCTGCCTCCTCGACCCAATCCCAGGGCTAGTGTGACATCCCTGGACCCACAGGGGCTCTGCAGCCGGCTGGGGGCCATGTGCCCACTCCGTGGGCCTTTGCTGACTGGAGGGACTGGGCCTGTTGGATTCGCCGAGGTGTCCCAGGGCATCCGCCCTTGGCTGTGGGGAAACCGCGGGGCCGGCTCTGCCCGGCGAGTGCCCTGGGCGAGCGAGACTGCTGCACTTTGGGGTGCGGCAGGGCCCTTCTCCAGCTGGGAGGCTGATGGTCCCAACACCAGTACAGGCCTCTCTGTCCCCGAGCGTATCTCGTGGGCCCTGAGCTCCATGCTCCCACGGTGGGAACCCCGGGGGCTGTGTTCCTCTGGTCTTCTTGCCCTCGGTGTCTGGGGACGAGGCAGGTGGCCCTGGTGGGAGTGGACACACATTTTCCGTAAAGCCCAGGGTGCCTTGCTGCTGGAGCGTGGAAGTGGCCTTGACCCCGCGTCAGGCGGTGCTTGGGGACACTGAGACGCCAGCCTCATGCCGGTTTCACGTGTCAGGAAATAGTCAGCTTTTAACCACAAGAAACTGTAAAGCCTTCCCATGGTTGTCGGCCTCGGGCGGGGCGCAGGTGTCCAGCCTGGGAGTGCCGTCTGTCCGTGTGGGACCAGAAGGGGCCAGCTGCTTCCCAGGGGTGCCCTGTGCCAGGAGCCCCATTCCCTAGATTGGAGGCGGATCTGAAGGTCGGTCGCCACGTTTGGCCACCTTGGCTCTGGGCTCCGTGCTCCGTGGTGTGAGTGCCTTTGTGGCCTGGCCTCCTCCATGGAGAGCCTGCAGGCCCTCTTGGGGAGCCTGGGGGGCTGCCTGTGCGCCCCCACACCTGCCCGCCTGGCGCTGGGCTCTCATGACCTGCTTCCTCTCCTAGGAATTGAGGGGCGGCTCTGGGGGACTCGGGTGCACAATGAGTGTGGTCCGACTTCTAGTTTCCGGCCGGCTCGGGGCCTCGAGGGGGTCAAGGGCAGCAGGCGTTCTCAGGCCGGCTGTGCCTGCGCTTCTCCCCCTGCGGTCCTGGCTCGTGTGGTCACATCTCCGTCACACGGGGTGTGCGGAGCGCTGTCTGCCTGCCCACAGCCCTCTCCGAGGGTGCACGCCTGTCTCGTGGCCCCCTGCCCCGCGTCCATCTGCAGCACTGTCCTCTGATCCCTCCTCTGCTGGGTCCTCCCGGGGTGCTCCTCCCCCCGGCCTGGCCGCAGGATTCCCGTCCCACCCTCGCAGGCCAGGCCCTTCTGCTCCCCCGGTGTTTGTTCCCACCTCTGTCCCTGCACCACAGAGTCGCTGCCCCGGGTCTCCCCTCCAGGGCCAGGGCCAGCCACCAGCACATAGCCAGGCTAGGCTGATTCCCAGGGGGGAGCCCCAAGAAGGGGTTGGCAGTGGGAGGCCCCGTCAGGGCAGACGTGCCCACTTGGCTGCATCCTGACTCCGTGCGGACCTGGGACAGCGCTGGTGGCAGCAGGACGTGTTAATGACACGAATGTGAGGGGACGAGGGCTCAGCCATGTGGTGCTGGAGCGGGAATGCTGTTGGGCTCCGGCACCAGCCACCCAGGGCTGCCCGCTCTGTGTGTGTGTGTGTGTGTGTGTGTGTGTGTGTGTGCGTGCGTGCGCGCGTGCGCGCGTGTGCATGGCACGCGCCTTGCACCCGCGTGTGTGGTGGGTGTCCTCTGCAGTCGTCCTGCTCTGCCTGTGGCTGCCGGCTGTCTGTGGGCTCCCTGGCGGGACACTGGTGTGAGCTGGCGGGAGGGCGAGCCCGAGAACCCGGTCTGGGCTGCTGCCAGATCCGCACGGCCGGCCGCTTCATCCGAGGACGAGCCGTGTACGTCTGATTCTGTTTTAAAGTGTCAGCCATCAGCCCCCTGCGAAGTCTGTGCTTGAGCTCTTAAAGGGATTTTATGTGTGTTTTCATGTGCTGCTTCTCGCCCCACGTCTGGAGCTGGCACTGCCCGCCCCTGGGACGGGCTTCCAGCCCCCAGCCCTGCACCTGGCTGGGGAGCAGGGCCACAGGGCGCTTCGGAGGTGCGGCTCCCTGCACGGCCTCCCTGCAGCCTGGGGAAGGGACTTGGTAGGCCCGGCACCTGGTGACAAGGACCTGGCCGGGGCGGAGGGTGGCCCAGGCGTGGATGGGGCAATCCAGGCTCCGGGTGCAATCGGGGCAGCAGTGCCAGGTCCAGGGAGTCGGGAGCAGGCGGGCGGTCTGTGGAGCTTGGGCTGTGGTCCTGGGGAGAGGACCCAGGCCCAGGAGAAAGTCGGGCCAGAGCACTGAGGGTTTGGAGAGACCTCAGCCTGTGGCTCATGGAGCAGGCTGGTGGGGTGACCTGGAAGACGGCCGGGACTTCAGCGGGGAGGCCAGCGAGCTCTGGCGCCCGGGGCGAGGATTGGTTCACTCTTCCAGGAGCCAGCTCCCTTTGGCCCCAGGGCGGGCGGGCATCCGTGTGCCTGGCAGGGAGCCTCCGGCTGTGCACAGAGGGGCCTTGAGGGGCCGAGCGCCCAGCCCCATCAGGGCCCAGTCCTCCCGGCCGCAGTGTGGACACGAACGAAGGGTCGTGGTGCCTGGCTCACAGGGTTGCCGCAAGGGGCAGTTAAGTGTCTGGAGCCCCGGCCCTCCCAGTCACCCATTCCCCACCCCTGGGGGAGGCCAGTGGGAGGGGCTGGAGGGGCCAGGGCCTTCTCTCAGGACGGACTGGCATCCGGGGCTGTGGGCAGCAGCTTTGGGTCTGCTGGGGACAGAGGTGAGGCCCGGGGCTGAGTGGTGAGTCTCAGGGTCACACCCACCTTACCAGACACCGGACTGCTAGCCCCGTCACGTACCACCCTGGGGCCCGGTGGCGTCATCCCTGGGTCCGGCTGGCCTCCTCGGCCTCTGAGTGAGGGGAGCCACCGTTGTGCTGGCCTGTCCTGCCCTGTCCTGCCCTGTCCTGCTCCGGGCGACCTTGGTGCGACTGGGCTGGCCACCATCCCCACCCTGCCAGGTGGTCCCGGACGCCCGTCGTGTCCAGAGGGCCGAGGGCGCCGAGGTCTGGGCTCCACAGAGACGCCTGGTGTGTGGTGCTGGGCCACCCCGGCCCCGGCGTCCCCACGCTGCGTCCTGGAGGCCGGCCCGTGTGTGCCGGGCCTGCGACCCCCGGGGCAGCATCCGGTCTGGAGCAGGCGGGTGGTGTGGCCTGCGTGCTGGCGGCCCTGCCAGCAGAGGACAACCCCGTGACCCGGCCCTGCCTCTGTCCCCCAGGCCCGTAGTCCAGGCTGCGAGGGGCTTGGCTGTGGCCCTGCAGCCTGACCGTGTGCGGGAGGGGCTGCTGGCCGTGGAGGGGTCAGTGGTCTCGGGCGGGCGTGAGCTGTGCGTGCCCCGTGCCAGCCCCCAGCAGCGCAGCCGAGTCAGGTTGCAGCGTGTGTGCGCACGTCCCCCCGGGGCCCGCGTGTCACCGGCTCTCCCTGCCCCGCCCTCCGCCCTCCTCCTGGCCCTGCCCAGGCTGCCTGGCCGCCCCGTGGCCTTGGGAGTGGTCAGTGCGTCTCTGATGACAGCGGTTCCCAGGCCTCCCACAGCCGACCTGGGGGCGGCCACAGGGAGACCAAGGGTGGCAGCGGGCAGGAGGCCAGCCTGACCCGGTTCCCGGTGGCCGCCCCACGACCGGGACCGCTGGCCGGCCTAGCCTGGGTGGGCTTTCTGGGGTGTGGACACTCAGTTACCGGGTGTGGGGAGGCCGCGTGGGCTTCCAGGCGGTGCGGCGGAGAGCTGGGTCCCGCCCTGGGCGCAGCCCGCTGTGTCTCCCTAGTCCCGCAGCGTGGACAAGCAGCATGCCGTCATCAACTATGACCAGGACCGGGACGAGCACTGGCTGAAGGACCTGGGTAGCCTAAATGGGGTGAGCGCGCCGAGCCCCGTTAGACCCCGTCCCTCGCCAGACCCCCGTCAGGACACCCTGGCCCTGCCCCTCTGTGCCGGCCCCCCTTCCCCCCAGCTTACTCTCCGCCTCCAGCTCAGAGGCCTAGTGGCCGCCAGGAGGGCGCCCACTGACTGGGACCCCAGGGGGCTCTCGATGGTGGAGATGGGCCCTTACGTGACGGTGAGGAGAGGCAGACACCTGGGGCTGCCCGTCGGCTGGCAAATGGGGTCCCGGAGATGATGGACCCTCCCTGGTCTGGAGGGGCTGTGTGACCTTCTCTGTGAGTTGGGGTGTCAGGGACGGGTGACCTAGATCGGGGAAGTCAGGAGAGAGGAAGGGCCTTCTCCGGGCTCCGCTGTCTGTCCTGGGGAGGCACCCACTGCTGCCCCGTTGGCTCCACCCCCGTCAGCCTTCAGCTCTCCTGTCCTACGAAGGACACACGGGCCACCCACACCCTGGTCCTGTCGACCACCTCGGGGGCTGCTGTCCACGAAGCTGGGCCAGCTTCTGCCTGGGACCCCAGCTCAGCAAGGACACAGGCCGGCAGGGTGGGTGTGCAGAGCCGTCCCCACGCCAGTGCTGTCCCTTGTCCCCTACTCAGAGCCCAAGGCCTCCCCCTTTGCACACGGTGTCTCCATCGTCAGCCCTCCCTTGTCCCGGGAGCACAGAGGGCAGGTGCTGGGCCCCTCCACCGGGCACTGCGGTTCCGAGTGTGGGGATGAGAGAAAGTGCCGGAGGCCGGTTCACATCTATTTCCAGGGCTTCTCACCTGGGCACTGGGGGTCCAGTCCTTGGTGCGTCTGTCCATGGTGCCTGCAGGGTGGGAGGCGGGGCCCGTGCTGGGCCGAGTGATGCGGGGAAGGGGCCTGGGCCCACGTGCTGTGGGGCTCGTGTCGCTGGCGCCTGCCTGCTCAGCCTGCCGCCTCCTGCAGACCTTCGTGAATGACGTACGCATCCCGGACCAGAAGTACGTGACGCTGAAGCTCAGCGACGTCGTCCGCTTTGGCTACGATATCCTTCTGGGGCGCTCACCCCCACCGCCTCCCACTCGGCCCTCAGGCCACGGTCGCAGCCGTCCCAGGAGCCGCGGGGTCTCAGGGTCACACTGCGCCGGGCTGCTCTCCAGCCGAGGGCCCCGCCCGGCCAGTGTGAGCCTGCAAGTCTCCGCTCCCTGGACCCGGAGTCCTGGGAGAGCTTGGCCCACGTGGCGCCTGCGCTCAGCCTGGGTGAGTGGCAGCCTGGGGCCTGCCTCCCCGGCCAGGAGACCTTGCCCCGGGCCCGGCCCACGCACCGCAGAGCAGGCCCTCCTGCGCCGACCGGCTGGCAGCAGCGGCTCACCACCGGTGGGTGTGGCCAGGCCCAGGCCCCTCGGGAGGCCAGGGGCTGGGGTGCTGTGGGTGGGGAGCTGTGAGCTGAGCTCCCCGTACCCTGCCTGTGAGGGTACACGGTGTTCCGGCGACCTGAGTGGGGGCCTGCAGTGTGGGCAGGGGCCCTGTGCAGGCGTGGGGGCCATGCTCGCTGCAGTCCTCACAGGCCCTTCCTGCCCTTCGTTCTCCTTAACTCAGCCACATCCCAACATGTATGTGCTGGAGCGTGTGCAGCACCGCGTCCCCGAGGAGGCGCTCAGGGTCAGTGCTGGCACGCAGCTGGGGCCCTGCCCCTGCGCCCTGCTGCCGGCCCCTCCCTGCCGACACTCGTGTCTGGCCCACCCGGCAGGCAGGACCATAGGCAGCTTACAGGAGGCTGCTGGTGCCCCTGATCCCGGGATTGCTGGAGGGCCTGCTTGTCTTGGGTTCTGGGGAGGCTGCAGCCACACGGACGGGATGGGCCCTTGCGGGGGCCTCCTGTCCACCTGCTCATCTGTGCAGCCATGGGCACCAACATGGGGCCCACCCAGAGCGCAGCCCGGAGCCGTGTGTGGCCGCACCTGGACCCCAATTCCCCAGCGAGCCTGGGCGGTGGTAGGAGCCCAGGCCCAGCCAGCCACAGGGCTGTGAGGCCTGGCGCGAGCCGGCTGCCTCTGCTAAGCCATGGGCAGCAGGGGCCCTCAGCGGTGCTGTGTCTGCGCACTCGGGCACACACGCACTCCCACTCACATGTGCATTTTCATCTATACAACAAACGTCAGTCGCCCCCTGCACGCAGATGCACACGTGGGTGCTTTCCTCCAAAGGAAAGCCCTTCCCACTGCCCTGAGCACTGCCCCTGCCTCAGGCCAGTCCTGCCCCCTCCTTCCGCTGGGGCCTGAGGGGGCAGCCCCCCTTGAGGTTTGCTCACCCCACTGTAAGCATAGCTCCAGGTCCCCAAGTGTGGTGCTCCTGGGGTCCCCCAGCTTCTGAGCTGCTGCGGGCAAATGTCAGGCTGTCCGCTCCGTGGCGGGGTAGGGGAGACCTCCCACTCGATGGAGGGGTGGTGTCGCCCTGGGGGTGTCCTCCCTGCAGCTGCGCCCCTCACCCACCCACCCGCAGCATGAGAAGTACACCAGCCAGCTGCAGGTGAGCGTCCAGGGCTCGGCGGCCAAGCGCGGGGATGCCCAGCCGGAGCACGCTCCCTACTGCGAGTCCTCGAGCCCCAGGCCGGGCGGCGACCGGAAGCCAGGCACAGGTAGAACGGCTCTCGAGCCAGGTGGGGGTGGCACAGGCTGGCCCCGCACCCAGGGCACCACGTCCCCCTGCCCTCACATCCTCCTGCCCTGCAGGCCTGCTCACACACGCCCTGTGTAGCAGTCAGTCACACTGCGGTGGCTCTCGGCCCCCAGGGGTGTGGAGCCATTGAGGGGACGGGTGCTGGCTCTGGGGGCAGAGGGCCTGGGGCAGGGCTGCAGGTGGCTCCGGGTGGGGACGCTGCATCGTGCTTCCCAATGATGGACCCCCCAGCAGCCCCGGTGTGACAGCAGGCGTGGGCCAGGGTCCTGCAGCTGAGAGGTGGTGCCAGGTCCCTGCAGCCTGGCCCCTGCCCAGCTGGAGTCTAACTGGCCCTGTATCTCTACAGAGGCGGCGGCCTACCGCACGCCCCTGTACGGGCAGCCCTCCTGGTGGGGCGAGGACGACAGCGGCGGCCCGCTGGAGAGGCGCCAGGAGGAGCCCTGCACAGGTATGTGTGAGGGCGGCTGCCCCAGGAGCTGGCGCTGGGGGCGGTGCCCTCAGCGGGCCCAGCCTGAGTGCCTCTCCCACCCCAGAGCGCCCCAAGGAGCTGGGACCACAGGACGGGGAGCTCACTGGGTCGCTGGCCAGCTTCCGCGTCCCCACGGAGCCCCAGGGCTGCTCCTTCCGCCGGGAGCCCAGCTACTTTGAGATCCCCACGAAGGAGGCCCCAGAGGTGCCGACGAGGGACGAGCCTGCCGCAGGGGTGGCCCCGGTGGTGCAGAGCCACGCCTCCTTCACCATTGAGTTCGACGACTGCAGCCCCGGCAAGGTCAAGATCAGGGACCACATCACCAAGTTCTCCCTGCGCCAGCGGCGGCCGCCGGGCAAGGAGCCCACGCCTGTCGAGGTGGTCTCTGCAGAGACCAAGGTGGCTGACTGGCTGGTGCAGAACGACCCGAGCCTGCTGCGTCGCGCCTGCCCGGCCGAGGACCGCCACAGCACCAAGAGCGACCTGCCCGTGCACACCCGCACGCTCCGGGGTGAGCAGCTGCGCGGCCGGCGCCGCACGGGGGCGCAGGCGGAGGAGCCCCCACCCGTGTCCTGATGAAGGGGGTCCCCTCCCCCAGGCCACAAGCACGAGGACGGCACGCAGAGCGACTCGGAGGACCCGGCGGCCAAGGCGGCGGCCAAGGCGGCCAAGGCGGCGGCGGCGGGTGTTCCCCCCGAGCCCAGTGGGGAGCAGGTGCGGCTGCAGCGGCAGATGCGGCGGGACCCCCAGGAGCTGCTGCACAACCAGCAGGCCTTTGTCATCGAGTTCTTCGACGACGACACGCCCCGCAAGAAGCGCTCGCAGTCCTTCACACACACCCCGCCCCCCGACCCCAAAGCGGACCGGCGCCGAGGCGCGGGGCCGGCCGACAGGGACCGCGCAGGCGCGGGGGCCGCAGCCCGGGCGGGCGGCAGCGCGGGGCCGCAGCGGGCCAGCTCGCTCAAGCGGGAGAAGACGGAGGAGCGGCTGGGCAGCCCCTCGCCTTCCGCCCGCACCCCCGCCCGCCCCTTCGGCAGCGTGGGGCGCCGCTCGCGTCTGGCGCAGGACTTCGTGGCGCAGTGCCTGCGGGACAGTGCCACCGCGGCCCGGCCGAGCCCTGAGAGGGCGCCCCCGGCGTTGCCGGCGCCCCCGTCGCCCCGCGCCGCCAGCCCTGTGGCCCCCGCAGCCCCGCCGCCGCCGCCCCCGGCTGACCCCCAGCTGACCAAGGCGCGCGAGCAGGAGGAAGATGACAGCCGCAGTGACGCGGGGACCTACACCATCGAGACCGAGACGCAGGACCAGGAGGTGGAGGAGGCGCGCAAGATGATCGACCAGGTGCGCCCCTACCCCCGCGCGACCCCCACCGGCCGGTGCCCTGGGGTGACCAGAGTGGGGCACCCGACTGACCACCTGCCCCGCTGTGCCTCCTGCCCGGCAGGTCTTCGGGGTACTGGAGTCGCCTGAGCCCTGCAGGGCCTCCTCGGCCAGCTTCCGCCCGGTCATCAGAGACGAGTCGCCTGACGGGGCTGTGGCCCAGCGGACGGCCCTGCTCCAGGAGTTTGCGTTGCGGGGCCCGGCCCCCCAGGGGGAGTCCCAGGTGTGCGGTGGGGCCGGCGGGGAGGGGCGTCTGGCCACTGTGTCCTGCTCTGAGGATGCCAGCTGCAGCCAGACTCCAGGCCCACACGGGCGCACCGACACTCCCCGAGCTGCGTGCCCACCTGCGGGCTGCCCGCCCTGGGTGGGGACTGCTGTGGGCAGGTGCGGCCGCAGCCTGGGCCTCGGGCGCCAGCCGGGTTCACACGGGTCATGGTTGGGGCCGTCCCAGCCCTAGCGAGGTGATGGGGACCTCCTGGCTGCTGCTCGAGGGGTCAGCGGCAGCGGGAGATGGCCTTTGTGGAGCTCAGTGTCAGGTCAGGCCGCTGCAGACACCCTCCTGCCCGTCACCTCCGACGTCTGCTGACCCGGATCCTCCTGCCCTTCTCTGCAGGGCCTCCCAGTGCCAGGCTCCCCCAGGGGTCAGAAGTGGGTGTCCCGCTGGGCCAGCCTGGCTGACAGCTACTCGGACCCGGGCCTGGCCGGTGAGTGACTCCAGGGCTGCTGTGGGAGCGGGGTGGCCTCATCAGCTGCAGACATGAGTGTGACCGCCTTGCCTAGGAGGATCTGCTGCCAGTGGTCGCTCTAACTGGCCACCCTTGACTTCACAGAGGACGGGCACATGCGCAGAGTAGGGGAACCCGAGGCCATCCTGCCCGTGCGCCAGCGACGACTTCTCCCACAGCTGCCCAGTGACAGGGCAGACAGCCCTGCTGGCCCCGAGGCCACCAGGAGGAGCGGGCCTGGGCCGCCGGAGCCAGGCAGTGAGCAGGCCGGCTGCCTCTTGGGCCAGGAGGACCTGGAGCCCGACAGCCTGAGTGATGCCAGTGGGTCAGACGGTGGACCGGGCCCCGAGGTGGGCAGTGGCCTGCCAGAGGAGAGGCGCAGGAGCCCCCAGGAGGGCCTGGTGTGGACGAGGGGCCAGCGCTCACCAAAGACCCTGGGGGAGCCGACCCCCACCTCTTTCTTTATTGGGGACCAGAACAGGGAGACTGTGTTCCCCAGGAAACCATGTGTGACTCCAGGGGATGTGCAGGGCCCAGGGAGGGGGGCCCAGTGCGGCCCCCAAGCAAGGGATGGCCTCTATGTCAGCACCAACGGGAGGATGGTCATCCAACTCCGGACAGGGAGGTCCCCGGAGCCCGAGGGGCCGGCCCTGCCCAGGGAGGCCCTGGCCTTTGTCCGGCAGGAGAGCTTCACCAAGGAGCCGGCCAGCGGCGCCCCGGCTCCAGGCCAGCTCCCGAACATTCCCAGCCACCCGCTTCTGCAGGACCTGGCTGCGGCCCGGGCCGCACGCGGGGACCTCCACTCCCAGGACACGCACCTCATCTTGAAGGAGACAGAGACGGCGCTGGCAGCCCTGGAGGCCCGTCTGCTGTCCAAGGCCACGGAGGAGGCGGGGGGCGAGGTGGGCAGCTCCCCTGGGCGGCCGGAGGACTCCCTGTCTGGGGACTCCGATGTGGACACGGCCAGCACCATCAGCCTGCGCAGCGGCAAGAACGGGCCCAGCCCGACCAACCCGCCGCCCGGGGGGCTGCAGGGGAAGCGGCCGTCCCCACCGGCAGCACCAGAGCTGGGTGGTGCCCTGACCAGCGCCCAGGAGCGGCTCTCAGAGAGGCAGTGCGGCCCACCAGGCCTGCCGGACACGGGCCGAGGAGAGTCTGTGCGACGCCTGGCCCTGCGGCGTGGGCTTGGGCCGCGGGGCTCCCTGGACTGGCCTGACGAGGAGCGGCCCTCTGGTCCCACCCACCCGCCGGGCTCCGACACAGTCGTCTCTCACCACGAGGCTCTGGCGGCAGGGCGGCCAGGGTCTCGCCGGAAACCCATAGCCCCTCCGCCGTCCCCAGCTGCCCGGGAAGAGCAGAGCCGCCCCGCTAGTGTCCAGAAGGGACCGCAAGTGCTGACCCGCTCCAACAGCCTGTCCACGCCCCGGCCCACGCGGGCGTCCCGGCTGCGGCGGGCCCGGCTAGGGGACACCTCAGACACAGAGGCCATTGAGGGTGACCGGGGGCCCCCTGCCCATTCTGAGCCGGGGGGTCGGCCTGCCGCTGAGCAGGCCAAGAAGCTGTCACGCCTGGACATCTTGGCCATGCCCCGGAAGCGGGCCGGCTCCTTCACCGGGACCAGCGATGCCGAGGCTGCACCCACCCGCACTGGTTTCTCAGGCCGCAGCGTCGAGCTGTGCTGTGCCAACCGCAAACCCACCATGGCCGAGGCGCGGGCTGCGGCCAGGAAGACAGCCAGTGCGGCCACAGCCACTCGCCAGCCCTTCAGCAGGGCCCGCCCTGGCAGTGCCCGCTACTCCTCTTCCAGTGAGTCCCAGCCGGGGCGCGGGGACCCCTCCTGTGTGTCAGTCTGATCCTGGACTGCAGCACCCAGCCCTGGTCCCATGAGCCCTGTTCCCAACCTGGGCAGTGTGTCCCCAGGTTCACAATCATACTCACCTGCACGCATGGCTCCTGCCTGGCCCAGGCTCACCTGGTGTGAGGACAGAGGCACCACCTTCACGGCAGAGGCCCCTGTGTCACCTGGTGGTTCTGGGGCTGGGACCTTAGGAGCTGTGCATATGAGGGCGCCCTGTGACTCCCTGTGGCCAGGGTGGCTGTCCGGCCCCCCAGAGCAGGGCCTTTAGGAGCCGATAGCCTGTGCCGCGGCCCTGGACCTGGCCCCCACCAAAGAGGCCCACACAGCTGGCCAGCTTGTCTGTGGAGTGAATTGGTTTGAGGCATAGATGCTGCTGGCCGGCTCCTGCTGCTCCTGCGCCTGCCCCTGCCCCTGCGCCTGCCCCTGCCCCTGC